>ML776613.1:526844-548232 GCA_009831015.1 Picea engelmannii
TCTTGATTATTTTCACAAACCCTACTAAATAAATATTAGCAAGTACACCCATTTTGTATTATCACTGCCACATTGTTTTCACAAACCCTACTAAATTATTTTGTAATATTACTATTATTGTAATGCATGAGTTTATATTAGTGTAAGAGATTTCCCATTAAGTTTAATCTATGGGTTTAACAATGAGCCAAAGACCTTTTGTGGTTCTCTAGGTCATGTTTTCTTGCAGCGTCATTTAAACAGATTGATTATTAATGAACACTTTGCTTTAGCTTTCTAGTTTTCAATCGTTACAGTGTTTGTTGATGCAGAGTTCTTTTTACACATCTTGGTAAGACCCTCAAGTTAGGTCTTTGAATAATCTCCAAGTTTTTGAACTTCTTTGTAGCTTAATTGTAAAACAATCTCAAAACTGACACTAGATTTCAAATTATCTATAGGATCTTTATTGAAAGTTGGTGTTCCATATTATACATTATGTTTTATGAATTATGTTTCATTTTGTTTTTGAAATATCAAACTGATAGGATCGACCTCCAATCTTCGATTACAAACTTCTTCAGACAAGATCCACACAAGAATGACTTTAAGAGAATAAAGACACACTATCTCAACCAACTACTTTTGATCTCCAAGATCACCACCTAGTGCAAGGAGAGAGCATACATAGATTGGATCGATTTGCAAACACATAAAACTTAGTGTATTAGCCAATTGTTTATGATTCCCAAGTTCACCTACAGGTGCGAGGGAAGAGCATACTAAGAAGGTATCATACTTTACAAAAGCTATACTAAGACTTAGACTCAAACTTGCAGAGCTCCGAATGTCGACTCTCGAAGGGTCAAATGAGAGACTTGGGCATTTACTTATAATAGTTAATTGATTATCCGGGAATTACAAACTTGCATCTTTAGGTAAAAAAGGAGATGCTTTCATGATGAGATATAACTCACGATCTGACCGAACTGACAAAGGACAAAATACGACTAAGATTCAGGACAAGTGGAGGCAACCACTTGTTATCCCATTCCTCAATGGTCTTTCAACATGTGGGGACCCAAATCAGACCTGAAAAATACATGGTGGAGCGATACATCACCCACAGAACAATATGGCCAATAAAATGGTCGACAAACAAACAAAGTACAAAGTGGAGTGTGTTTCCACCCACAGAGCATCTTTTAAAATTATTATAAAATATCATTGGCCGACAATATAAAGATACTATGTATAGAGTAGGGTCCACAATGCTTCCGCACTAATCCTCCATGTGGTTATTCAAATTATGAATCTCGTATTCAGTCAAAGAGATGCCAAAGTCATAACCATATGGATCATGTGACTTAGGTACGTTTGGTAGTGGGAAGAGGAAATCATCGAGGCAACGACCCACAAAGGATTCAAACATGAGTTGATGTACAGGGTCTCTAAGATACTCTCCTTGATAGCTAGTTTTAACCTTCAGGGTCAGGAGTACTTCTTTCCAAGCTATGCCTAGGACCTTTCCTTCCTTGTTCTTTGACGCACGTTCATACTGTACAAGCTCATGAGGAACGAGCTTGGATAAGGCTGCAATAACAAATTTTAGCTTGAATTTAAATCCTAATTCAAATTGTGTTGCAATCATAAGCTCATGTTGCAAATTAAATATAACTTGTGGTCCTTTTAGTATCCAATATTCCCTTGGCATGAATCTTTCAAACGAGATTTCATTCCATCCAATCCATGGCTTCCTTACCAGATTTCAAGAATCTACACAAACAACAATTTCCCTTTGCTCTCAAGCGAGTTGTAATAATAAGGCATTAGTGTTCCCAAGACACTAGTCCAGAGCCAATATCACGGTAACGCATATCATTATCATCATAATATATGAAAAATTAGCTAACATAACCCCATATAATTTTTGAAGCATTTCTTAAGCCTACAAATGCCTTCTACTCCAAAACAACCTTTGAAGTGTTGATGGTGCATTAATAAGTCCAAATGGCATAACCAAAAAGTCACAATGACCTTCATGTGTTCTAAAGGTTGGTTTGGGAATGTGCTCCTGCCTCATTTTTATTTTATGATATCCTGAACGAAGATCCAACTTAGTAAAGAAAATTGCTCCGCCCAATTCATCTAATAATTCATCAATGACAAGAATAGGAAACTTGTCTTTGATGGTCATTTTGGTTGGTTGTCTATAATCTAGACACATATGCCATGAACCATCCTTCTTCGTAGCCATCACTACTGGTGAAGAGAAAGAACTTTGGCTAGGTTGAATGATGCTCGCCTATAACATTTATTTGATCATACACTCAATCTCACTCTTCTATGCATATGGATACTTGTAAGGCCTAATGTTAGGTGGTACACTTCTTGGTTTCAAATGAATAGCATGGTCATGATCTCGAGCAAGTGGAAAACCCTTAGGAATCTTTCAAAATACCTTGGAATGGTTGTTGATAACTATTTGGAGATCCACTAGAGCGGAGTGTAACGTCCTTCAGGCCAACCGAGTGACATTACGGTGTGGAATACACATAAAAACGAAATTTTTGCTAACTAATTTAATTTATTTACAATTAACTCATTTCCCGCAGCTTTTAGCTACCAATTAAAACATATTTAGCTAGTGTCTATAACCACCAATTTTTTTTTTTTATCTACATCATGTTAATAATCAACATGAAATGTAGCTAAACAACTCATTACAGTAGCATATAAATCACTTCCAAATATACAAAGTTCATGCACATCAATTAAACATATAATTTAACACAACAACAAGATAAAA
Source organism: Picea engelmannii (assembly GCA_009831015.1). Taxonomy (NCBI): domain Eukaryota; kingdom Viridiplantae; phylum Streptophyta; class Pinopsida; order Pinales; family Pinaceae; genus Picea; species Picea engelmannii. Next base: position 529,633 of record ML776613.1, read on the forward strand.
CACTTATCTTTTCACAATAGTTGTGCAATCAGCTGCTTGGGACGGACATTCGACCCACCCATAGACTGACTGTTCCAAATATCAACAACCGGTCACCCCTAAGTTGAGGCTAGCAATCCACAAAATAGGGTGATCTTTCACAGTCCACTCACAACTTATAAAACTCTCAACTCAATTGATACGTGCCTACAACTATACCGGTTTTCCACCAGCTCTCTTTCTCTTGACCTATCTAACCCAAGGAATGTACCCCTTCAATGATCTCAGTCCCTCGGGCGTCCCATTCGTTTATCGAAGTCTCTATGGTACATGTAGTTAGGAATCTCTCAGTTGGAAACTCAAGGGAAAATACTATTAGAAAAACTATCAGCAAACCAACAACAAATACTTGTTATTTTAGTGCAACTCACACTAGAGTTCACTCTTCAAGCATGACAACCAGGCTCTTCAGGTTTCCAGCTATAATTTGCTCCAACATGCTCTAGAATTCTCCCTCCATGGTTGCATCAACTTCAAGATCTATTTCTTGCTCTTTCCTTGTTTCCCATGCACAAACTTGGCTAACTAAAAATTGTTGTCACAACCCATACAAATTTCCTCTCTTTGGCTTGTCTTTCTTGACTCACACTCTTCCCCAAGCTAATTGTACTCAACCCCCATGTGACCAATAACTTTGGGATGTGACCACTCACACCCACCCTCTTACATGTATTCAAGGACTGGTTTTGGGAACACTCAATCATAAATGGGAAGGTTCATATACAAATAACAAATTTAGGAAAATGGGTTACATTAATATACATGGGTATTTCCCCCTTGGACCCCTCTTGGCCATTGTCCTATACACTCCCCTCTCTTGTGGATTAATTCATCCCCCATCTCTTGTCCATGTGCCCTTAGCAGCTGACATCACATTTTTATCAATAAAACAAGCAAATATAATTTGCATATTACATCACTTTGGTCGTAGCCACACATTGTATCTACATAAGCATTAGTTAAACTGGGGATTATAGTGGGGATGTTACATTCCCCCTCCCCTACAATTGTGCACCCTCCTCGGTGCACTCTATGCCGATATACATATATGAAAATTTACATCACAATACTTGAAAATAAAATTTCTGCAATTTATCAACTCCAGCAGCAGCTCTGACCATAATCTCATGTTCCTCTTAACTCACCGACCCAAGGAATGCACCATTGGTTTATCAGGGATAACCCAAGGGATGTATCATCTGTTTATCAAGGTTAACCCAAGGAATGAGCCATTATTTTACCAAGGTCCCCAACATAGTTGGATAGGACTCTTAGATGTGGTTCTGGAACTCTAGCTGCTCAAAAAAGAGTCTTGCATTTTGTCTTCTTCAAAACTATAAAAAATTTGCGGGTATTCTACCTGCATGTTTTCTTCATGCTCCCATGTAGCATCATCAGGACCGTAGCAGGTCCATTGAACTTTTACCAATCCTATGGATTTATTCTTGAGCACTTTGAATTTTAGGTCCAGGATGCGTATTGGTTCCACCCGGAAATCCCCTTCGTACTCCACCTGGATCACATTCCAATCAATTATGTGGTTAGGATCAGGCACATATTTCTTTAACAATGACACATGAAATACATTATGCACTCTCATGGATGCAGGTAATGCTAACATGTATGCAATTGGCCCTATCTTTTATAATATTTCAAAAGGCCCATAATATCTTGTTCCCAACTTTGGGCAACTTCCTAATCTTATCAAACTTCTCTTTGCCTTTACTTTCAAAAACACATGTTCTCCCGCTTTAAAATCTCCAAAAATTATGTTCTTGTCTGCATAACTTTTCTGCCTATCCTAGGCAACTTTCAAATTTTGCTTTATCTTTTCCATCTGCTCTTCCATTTCTTTTAACAATTCTGGCCCAACAATTGTTATGTCTGCTAGATTATCCCAACTCACTGGAGTGTTACATTTTCCGCCATACAATGCTTCAAACAAACTCATTTTCAATGAGGCATGATACTTTGATGGTTGATCCATCACATACATTCTAAGCATGTCCTCAATTATTCCGTTAGTCCTTTTTGTTTTCCCATCTAACTTTGGATGATATGTTGTTTTCCATGTAACCTAGCAACTTCTCTCATATAAATTTATACATTATTTGTTGCTTTGTGTGTAGTCTTTACTGGAATAAAATGTGTTGCTTTAGTCAATTTATCCACTACCACCATGATGGAATTGTGTTGCTTCACTGTTTTGGGAAGCTTAGTAATAAAATCAATTGTAACTACTTCCCACTACCATTCTGGAATGGGCAATGGTTGTAGCAAATATGTTGGGTGTTTATGTTTTGTCTTTACTTTTTGGCATTCTAGACATCAAGCTATGTAATTAGCCACTTCTTTCTTCATTCCTAGCCAAAAATATTGGTTTCTTACTGCTGCAATTGTTTTCTGATATCCCGGGTGCCCGACATATGGCACATTATGCATCTCCTTCAATGCTACATTTTTTTGCTCCCCGAAATTCGACACATACACCTTACCTTTGTACATGAGAATTCCATCTTCTTTCAGTTCATAATAATTAAATTTCTGCTGAAAAGTACCTTGTTGTAAAGTCTCTTTTATTTTTAAATAATTATGATCTGAATTTGTTGCTACAACAATTTTGCCTTTTAAATATTTCTTGTACATGCTAATGGTTGCAATATGCACTTCATGAGCTCTCCTGCTGAGTGCATCAACCACTTGATTTTCCTTTCCCTTTATATGCTTAATCGCGAAGTCATATTCACTCAGAAATTCCAGCCCTCTAGTTTTCTTAGCATTTAGTATTAGTTGTCCAAACAAATTATTCAGACCATAGTGGTATGTCCTTCGCTCGAATTTCTTACCCATAGAGTAATGCCTCCACATTTTCAATGCATGTACAATCGTTGCTAACTCCTGGCACTATTTCAATAGAGAAATCAATGTCTCTCTTGGGTGGAAATGCTGGATTTCTCTAAGAACATCTTCAAAATTTCTCAAGACCAGATGGTCTTCAATGCTTGCCACTTTATCTTTCGATGCCTCCTCCATATGGGCTACAAACATCTGATATCCCTTCCAGAAGCTCTTCTTCAACTACATAGCTAAAATCTCTCCAACAACTACAACTCTTGGAATGCCTTGAATCTTGCCTTGTTGCCTTTCCTCATCAAGACATGTGATTGTCTTGTGGTAACAGTCTAGGACAACATGATGTTTCTCCAACCAATCCATGTCAATTAGACAGTCGTATAAACCCAACGGTATGATGCTTACATCTACCTTTGTGCTAAGTCCATTCATGTCTATCAGGCAATTTTTAACCAACTCATTGATATTTCTCTTAGCCCCCTTGACCTTTTCCCAAATGAATTTGCATTTTTTTGCTCATTTTGGTTTTCCTGGTCTTGTTGATTTGCTTGGGAGTTATTTCTGAAAAAGGGTGGCTTAAAACCTTTTTGCCTTTGATCCTTTTTCCCTTTCATCTTGTCATTCCAAGCCTTTTGGAAAATTGGCCTTCAATTGCTTTCTCATAAAGGTGACTTGCTCTCCTTATGGTTTCCTCCAAGGTCTTGGGATTATCATATTGTATCTTGTCATTATAGAAGGAGGGTAACCCACTTAGAAACCTTTGAATTTTAACCTTCTCATCCTTGATGAAGTCAACATACTTCAACAATTCAAAGAACTGCTTCTCATATTCCTCCATCGTCATGGTTCCCAACTTGAGTTCAAAGAATTCTTTCATTTTTCTCTCATAATAATGCTCAGAAAAATATTTTTTTTGGAAATATCCTTTGAACTGCCTCCATGAGATCCTCTTCTCATCAAGGTTCTTGGCTTGCTTAAGCTGATCCCACCACATGGTTTCCCTTCCTTGCAAGTGGTAGGTGACAATTCTAGCTTCTACCTGAGATGGGTAATCATGCAACTAGAAATATTTCTTCATTTCCAACAACCAGGCCTCGAGCTCTTCTCCTTTCCTATGTTCACCATTGAGAGTAGGTGGCTTGATTTCCATGAGTTCACCTTGCAAGATGTCTGCCTCAAGCCTTCTTCTTTGCCTCCGAACAAGAGACACACTTGGGTTGTTTCCTGGTCCCGAACTTGCATGAGTTCTTCTAGTGGACTGCCTTGGAGAATGATGGCGCCTACTAATGCTTCTTGAATGCCTATCATTTCCATGATCATCCCTTTTGCTATGGGATCTAGATGCAGATACTTGTCTAGCACTAGCTTCTTGCTTGGTGCCAGAATCCTTGTTGACTTACTTATGCAACAAATTTAAGCTCTGAAGTATCTCTTCCTAAGCTTTCATAATCTTTCCATTATCAGCCCTGTAGCTCTGCACTTCCCTATGCAGACTTCTCATAGTGACAAGCTCTTCCCTATCTCTTCTTCCATTTCACTTTGTCTCAGCATTCCCCATGCTGACATGCAAACCTCTGATCTCTTCCTCATGGCTATAAGATCCATGACCATCTTCCATAACTCTAGTCCTCATATAAGAGCTAAAGCTTCTTTCTGCACCTCTAATTCTACAAGAAATGTGCATATAATAATTTATGTCATAAATATGCATAGCATAAAACATTTCATCATATAGAATACAGGTTATTTTTTCATCAATTTATGAAGGACACATTGCTCCAATTCAAATTTTGATTTTCTTGATGCATTCCTCTCTGAAACAACTTCTCAATGACTGTACTCATGCCTCAATTTGAATTATGAGTGAAAAGTTACAACTACTACATGATGCAATTCCACTCTTTTTACTGCTATAGAAATATATTTATTAATTTTTGAGAAATTTAATTTTCCAAATCAAAATTTTGGGTTGACAAATATCTTCTACTCCCAAAGACCTTTCCAACGACTATTTGTTTGCTCAAATTTGAGCTCCGAGCTGAAAGTTATGGTACAGAGAAGTTTAGGTTGTTTTACTCAATTTACTCATGTATGTTACAGGTGTGTTATTTCTCTTCCTGCACATTTTTAGGTACCGATAACCAAAATCAGACCCCACCTCTAGCTTCTATGGGTCATAAGCTTTCCATCAACTACTCTTGTGTCCCAAACGGACTTTTGAGCATAGAGTTATGCCCTCTAGAAGTAATATTGGTGCGAAAATTTTACCCTCGTTGTTTTGATTGTAACTTTCTCATACGAGCTATGTTTTGCGAACCGTTTAACTTGTTGGATAGCTTTCTTAGAGTTATTTTATTTGAGTTGCAGAGACAAAGTGTACCTTGGTACAAAGTTACACTCTATTCACGTGGGATTTCACTTGCTAAAATGTCGTTTAGGCCCTCAAAACTGCCCCACAAGTTAATGACCTAAAAGTATGCAAATTTTGGAAACTTTCACACAAAATTCATTGTTTTATTACTGTAATAGTTCTTTAAATATCAATCGTTGATCTCAAATCATGATACACAACAACCATTGATCTGACCTTGTCGACCATTGACGATTAGTATCATCCTTTAGATGCGCAAAACGTTTTTCCAAAGCTACCAATCCGACCATCAGTCGTTAGTCCATTTCCCCGACACCCGATTTTCAAACAACTCTTAAATCGGTCGTCGACTATATTTGTTGGCGAATCAAAAAACGTTGGTGAATCTACCAATGCCTAACCACCGGCCCATCGGTGATTGACAATCCTCAATGACTGTCAAACGCTTTCCCAAATCGGTCAATTTGACCATTGGCCATCGACCACTTTTGTTAGCTAACATGGCATGACACGTGGATGTTGACATGGCATGACACATCATCCTAAGGTGTCAACTTGGGTAGCGTGGCGTGACACGCGGATGTTAACGTGGTACGACGCTAGATGATGATGTCATCATCCTCTTTCCCCCATTGACCAATTTTTTTGGATAACCCAGACACCTCGCTGACTTCGGCCAACCATCGATGATTGAAAACACTTCGGTAGATTCGGCCAACCCTTGATCGTCAACCATCGACAGTCAGAGATGTCTTAGGGCCGAGCCAAAGTCTTCGCCATTTCGGTTGATCTGTCCATCAGTCATCGATGATTTCTCTTGGTGAACTTTAACACTTACAAAAATTTCGACCTTTCTCTGATTGATCTGAACCATCAATATAATCCCTTTCACAACCCCCAATTTAATCTTAGTCGTTGATTTGATCAACATTTCAAATGGTCGAATCCTTAGGAATTTTTAAAGTTATCATGACAAATCCCAACTGTCGATTTCGAGTTCAAAAGAGATCTCGGTCGTCGATCCACCAAACTGTGTGTAACTCTACATTCGGCCATTAAAATTCAAATTTTGACCATTCCAGTTTGAATTTCGATCTGCAACTTCTCTGCTCTACTCTATTAACTCTCTTAAACCATCTGAAGTCATCACAACTCATATTTCACTCACGGGATTGGGGATTTCTCTCTAAAAATATTTGTTTTTCCCCAAATCGGTCACAGACAAAATCTGCAATGGTGAATTTCACCAATTCACTCTAGTTCGAGCCCATACAAGCCTGGTGTTTGAACCAAAAGCTCTGATACCATAATGTAACATCTCATAGCCCAACTGAGGGACATTATGGTGCATAATACACATAAAAACGAAAATTTTTCTAACTAATTTAATTCATTTACAATTAACTCATTTCATGTAGCTTTCAGCTACCAATTAAAACATATTTAGCTATTGTCTATAACCAAAAAATATAAACATCTACAACATGCTAATAATCAACATGAAATGCAACTAAACAACTCATTACAACAACATATAAATCACTTCCAAATACACAGAGTTCATGCACAACAATTAAACACATAATTTAATACAACAATAAGATAAAACACTTATTTTTTCACAATAGTCGTGCAACCAGCTGCTTGGGATAGACGTTCCACCCAACCATAGACTGGTTGTTCCAAATATCAACAACTAGTCACCCTCGAGTTGAGGCTGGCAATCCACAAAATAGAGTGGTCTCTCACAGTCCACTCACAACTCATAAAACTCTCAACCTAACTGATATTTTCCTACAGTTATCCCGATTTTCCACCAGCTCTCTTCCTCTTGACCTGTCCAACCCAAGGAATGTACCCCTTCATTGATATCAATTGCTCAGGCGTCCCATTCGTTATCAGGGTCTCTCTAGCACACGCAACTAGGAATCTCTCAGCTGGGAACTCAAGGAAAACTGCTGCTAGGAAAACTATCAGGAAACCAACAACAAATACTTGTTGTTTTAGTGCAAGTCACACTAGAGTTCACTCTTCAGGCCTGACAACCTGGATCTTCAGTTTTCCAGATCCAATTATGCTCCAACATGCTTTTCCAGCTCCAATTATGCTCCAACATGCTCTAGAATTCGACCTCCATGGTTGCATCATCTTCCAGCTCTGTTTCTTTCTCTCTCCTTGTTTTCCATGCACAAAATTGACTAACTAAAAATGATTGTCCCAACCCATACACATTTCCTCTCTTTGGCTTGCCTTTCTTGACTCGCACTCTTCCCCAAGCTGATTGTACTCAACCCCCATGTGCCTAATAACTTTGGGATGTGACCACTCACACCCACCCTCTTACATGTATTCAATGCTTGGCTTTGGGAACACTCAATCAGAAATAGGAAGGTTCATATAAAAATAACAAATTTAGGAAAATGGGTTAAATTAATATACATGGGTATTTCCCCCTTGGACCCCTCTTGGCCATTATCCTAGGCACTTCCCCCTCTTGTGGAATAATTCAGCCCCCATCTCTTGTCCATGTCCCCTTAGCAGCTGGCATCACATTTTTATTAATAAAACAAGGAAATACAATTTGCATATTAGATCGCTTTGGTCGTAGCCACACATTATATCTACATAAACATTAATTAAACTGGGATTATAATGGGGATGTTACACAAAGGATATAGATGTTTGAACATATAGTGATAACAATCATGCAATTACACCATGGTGTCCCTTTTTAAGTAATCTTGTCATGTTATTAGAGCTAATATAGTATTTCCTTGGTGCCGACTTGAAGCCCTAATGAATTGGATCTTGGTGCACTACAAGGAGAACACCTTTTAGAGGATGTTTTTGCAAAGGTTTTTAGTGTTACAAAATTTGGAAAAACTTTCGAAAAAACCTCCACTACAATCTCCTTTATTGGTTGTGGAGGTTGTAGAAGAGGTTTTAACAGATATTCCATATAACTAAAACAAATTGGGCGGGTGGAGATTGCAACGAAGGTTTTTTTTCAGTGTTGTTATTGTTAAAATGCATCGGTGCGGTCTTGACAAACCCGCCCCAATGCATTAATACGATACAAACGCCCCGCTGCGATCTTGACAAACTTGCCTCAGTGCATTAATACAATACAAACACCCCTTGCATTAATATAATATAAACACCCCAATGCGTGTATAATTATTGTGCACCGATTTCGCCTTTTTCGTCGTATGCAGAACATCGATGCTCTTATAATTTCTACCCACCAATTTTGCCTTGTTTGTGTATGAAGCACCGATGCTTTTTAGTTTTTGTACGCACCGATGCGTTTACATTATAGTGAGCATTGGTGCGATTAAGTTATCTTGAGACTCGGTGTGTTTAATATAGCATGTGCCCCAATGCTTGTATAATTAGTACGTTTCAGTGTCTGTTTTACCATGTGCACCGAAGGGTAGTGAAATTTTGAATATTCGAGGTGAGATGTTGGCACCATTGTTTTTACCAAGCATCAGTGCATATATTATACTAAAGGCACCTATGTGTAAATTATATTTAGAGACTCGATGCATATAATAAATGTAAAGCACCAGTGAGTACATTATATTTAGTGCCCCAACGTATATTTTAAACATGAGCACCATACAATTTTGAAACGATAAATATTATTATATGTTAAATTGTTTACGGAATGGTGTGTTTTCTTAATAGTTCGCACCGATGTGTTATTATAATTAAGGTGCATTGATGCGTATGAATCCTCAAAATGCATCGCTTTCTATATTATGGCAGGCACCGTCTAGTGAGTTCAAAAGAATACAGTGCACTAATATGCATATATTTTAATTAATTGTTTTTTTACAATTTTTCAATTAATAATTTAAAAGTCAAATATTTTTTTTATAATAATATTGTTTTATATTTTTTTTATTGCATTTTGATATAATGATTGCATTAATGCGTTATCCAACGAATTACATCTCTGTTATTTGTAACAATGTAAATCATCCACACATTAATTATTCAATAACACAACATTTTACAACATTCGACGATGCAATAAAATAAGAAACTTATTTTATTATATATGAATAAGGGTTCATTGTCATACAAAAAGGGACAAGGTAAAAGTCCACAATAACCAAATTGCAACCAACATGTAATTGTTACACTTATTAGTAACATGTTCTCATGCAATTGGAACAATATGTTGAGTACATTAAACAAAATCCTTAATTTTGATAGGCAAATATTCCAAAACATATAACTTGAAATACCATTCAATTATATTGATTGTCATTCATCAATTGAATTGTTGTCATCGCTCGAGCTACGTGCATGCCTTATTTCTTCATTATTTATAGGTGATATTGTACTTTGGTTTTTTAACCTAATGTTTCTTTGATCGGTTTTTTTTTATGTTCCAACCCTTCATCTTCCATCTACAAACATATAAATAAATTGTAATAAGTACATCTACATTTATATATATAGTAAAATATACATGATTGCATAAATAAAAAAAACACACCTTACACCAAGTCTTTCATAAACAATATGCATTTTTTCAAAGCCATGTTTCATGCATTCTCTCAAATCTCCTCTATTGGTTGCATTTTGTACTTTGTTTCCTGCATGTTTAATACGACATGACAAAACACAATCGATATAATCAATATAAAGTTTTCTTGTTGTTTATTAATTATAAAACAAGGAAAGTTAAATAACATAATTACTTACAAATTGTTTAATTAAACTTTCATACTTCAACATATACTTACAACCCATACTTAACCCAATGTTTATCAATTAATGGGTTAACTCCTCTTTATATGTTAACACCTATTAGAAGACATTCACGAACAAGTATAAATTATTTATTTAAATACAAAGATCACAAGAAACATTAAATCTTAAGAGAGGTCGAACACGTAAATACTCACAAAGTTTGTGATCAACCCTTTTATTCCTCGTTGTCTTGTCTTATGTGTTGAATGGGTTCTATTTTTTTCTTTTCTGCAATAAAAAAATTGAAAAGTAGTATTTCACGCAATAATTAAATTTGATGTACATAAAAGAATAAATAAATGATTACATACCTCTTATGCACAATGTAGTTGGGATGGCTCATCTTGCGACACAATTATGTTCATTTATTTTACCATCTCTTCTACACTTTTTTGGACATCCCTATTGGCATGTCTTGGTTTTCTTCTTGTTTTTTCTCTTGGAATTTTCAAAATCTCCCCCAAAAAAACTAGGAATCATCAAATATAAAAATTACATAATTAAAAAAGAAAAACAAGATCTCGGTGCATATAGTAACTTAATACTCATCGGGACGTCAACCATACTTATATGCACTGGTGCATCAACCATATATATACACATCGGTACAATATAACAATTTTGTTGCAAAATTGAAAAGTGTTTAACAATTTTTTGTATTTAGTTGATGCTTTATGAATTAAGAAAAGCATGACTTCCTAATTACTATTTATTACGCACCGTCGACCTGTGAACAAATATAAGAGATGGCGGTTTCCATATAAAACCAATAATATTTCCATTTTAAACTCAACAGTGTTCGTTGTAAAAAAAATGTGCCTCCATGCTTATCTAGGTACAATGTGCATCGTCGACCGTGAAAAGGTTTTTTTTAATATTATTTCTAATTTAAATTAAGTGGTACTGTTGACATACAAATACGCACCGATGCTCTTACTATGTATAGAGTGCACCATTAACCGCAAAGACATTTAAAAAAAACCGACAATGACAAGACGATTTTTGATCTCTATAATGAGTGGTTTCATTGCAACAAATAAGAAACACCCATATATAAATAAACAAACCCTATAAAAACATTTTACTTTAAAAAAAATGTCCTTGTGAAATATAAAAAAGAGAAAGCAAAAAAATAATGAGGAAATAGGGTTTCCAATACTCAAGGTAACTATGAATTTTTTTTGTTTGTTTGGGAATGCACTGAAAATTGTTTGAATCAAATAGGGGAAATATTAAATGATTAATAAAAATAAAATAATATACCTAAAATTTATCCTCTATAGATTTCAATGTGATCCAGAGTAATTCCCCTCAAATCTAGCTCTTAAAAAATAATCCACCCACTCCAATGTCTTTGTTGATAAATCTATGTTGCACAAATCTTCCTTTTAAAGTTTTGCAAAGAAATAAAAGAAGGAATAAGGTTTTCCTTCGTAAATACAAAAACTGAAATTCCCGCTCATTTTTTTGTTGTATATTTCAGTGCATTTATGATAAACGTGTGGTGGTGTTTTTTTTTTAAGCTTGCATTTTCAGTGCGCTATACAATGAGTAGTGCACTGGTGCGGTGTTTTCATATAACAAACCGATTTGTTTTTGTAATATCAACACATTGATAGTAAAAGTGTGTTATTTTTCTAACTTGCTTCAGTTGGAGCGCTATACAGTTAGAAACGCATTGTTGCAGTGTGTAAGTAATAACACACCGTAATATAGTTTAATTTGCAAAATGTAAATGTAAACATCCACATTTGAATTTTGTGGAGGCAATAACGAAGGTCAATCTTCGATGTTTCTCTCAATTAAACGCACAAATGTGTTTGGTTTATCCATATGCACCGGTGCATCTTTATATAATGAAGTGCACCATTAAGTTATAAAAGTTATTCCAAATTATTTTTGAAGTTAGATTGGTCTATGCTTTCCAAGATGACAGTTTTGGCTCAAATGCAAGAAAAAATGAATTATAATATCAAATGATCATTTTTTCAGATTCCATATCATTCTATATCGTGGAAGTCCTTCAAGTTCTTTAAGGCTGATTGCAATATGTCTATATTTTGATGATAATTCATTTATCTCATTGAATTTATGTTATGTATACAGGTGCAGTTGAATAATTGTTCATTGAATTTTTCAGGATTGAGTTCAAATGCTCAAGATATTCCAGTACTCCCAAAATTTTGCAAGCTCTTATCAAGAGAAAGATATTGCAAGCATATGTTTGATGAAAATGAACAATTGTTTTACCCTACCAAATGTAACATGCCATCTTCCAGCAACCAACCTAGGTCAACGGTATTACACCGTGAAGTGGATCTCTTTCATGTAGATAATCTCGTAGGGTGTAAGAAAAAGAGAGTAATTGTATTTTTGGATTTTCAATGGAACTAATGTAAATGTATTGCTTAATTTGACATTTGTTTTATAAAGTAGTTGGTTGCATGTTTATTATTGGGAAGAAAATGTTCAGGCTTCTAATAAGTGTTTGGTATAATGTTTGAACATATTAAATGCATTGTGTTATTAATATTATCGATGTAATGTTCAATATTTTTATAATCATGATTTTGATAATGAGCGACTTGTCTACCGTTTATCATTGCACCCCACTATGATGTCAAGTTGCGAGCTTACTACTAAACAAAAACAACTTAGATAGGAAGGATATTGAGAATGGTTGAAACAACCACCTATTCACTTCCCACTACGTCTTGAGTCACCAATTTAAAACTTCTATAGCAACACTACTTCTTGTAACACCTTGTTTTCTCCCAAGGCTATAATTATGCACAAACTTCATATGTTAACAATATGAAGCATGTAATTGTGTTTTGATTTAATAGAAAATCCAAACTATTGACTAAGAGGGAACAACGTTGATAAGTACTAGCCATGATACGCCAAAGGAAATTTATGAGGTAGAGGGATTGATGGAATGGTTGAGTTAAATGGAGTTGAGATGCATGAATGAACAAAATAGGAAGTTTGCACAACAAGCTAATCTATGCTTACAAACATAATGACTTCACCTACCAGCACATCAGACTGATGAAGGAGACCACGTGATCATTAAAGACAAGGTCATAGAGGTGGTTGAGTAGTAATGATTGCGACAGTTGGCCCATACAGAGAGAGAATGACCAATTGAATAACTAACGGGGGAATGTACCATGAAACCGCCCCTTCTGATTATGAAGGGTGGACTGTAGGACGCTGTAGAGATCTTGGGGGATGGAAAAGAAGACCAGGGAAGGAAAAACACAACGTGCATAGGATGAGAGAGAGTGGAAAAACACAGACACATAGAGGAGAGTAATTAGATAGGAAGAGAGGCCCTGCAAATGAAGATTGCACCTAGGGACATAAGAGTGAGCAGGAAAAAGGCTTAGAAACAAGCAACAGAGCCCAAAAGCACGGATGCGTTGATTGAAAAAGAAAAGAATAACTTTCTGGAAGAAAATAGGAAGCTTGCCCGTGTTATTGGTGATCTCCCTGAAAAAAAATGATCCAGATTCCCAAACTGGAGCAGTAGTGGGCTGCAACTTGGTGCTTATTGGATAGAAAACAACATTGGTAAGGGGAGGTCGTCGAGGGACTGTTGAACATAGAAGGGACTCCCTTGTGCAGAAAAAATCCAGTTGAGAAACCACCCGATAAACCTATAGAGACCCAAAGCTCAGTGGGAGGTGGCAACTTCTATTGTGTTAGAAAAAGAAGGAGAGTAGCCTTCTGGGATCATCGCAGACTCATAACCATGTCGAGTTAATTTCCTTGGTAGTATCATGGCTTGGCACGGGGGTGGCATGTTGTAGGAAGTGACTCTACAACAAGGCCTAAGATTGGGAGGAAAGGCATCCTCTCTAAGTTAGTTGGATTAGATCATTTACTTATCAGATAAGTGTTCATCTGTACTAAAACTGACTATGAATGATTTATGTGAATTCTCATCAATGGAACAATTGTACGATAGCACATATGAATTTCTAAATGTAAGATAAATTTTGTGTACTTAACCTATGATTTTGAATGTTGTAAGATGAGCAATGTTGTGATGTTTACTATTGCTTGGTTAAATCGTAAAAATGAATAAATGCAAAATGCTACCTGCTCGAATACTCTACATGTTACCTGTATGGAGAGCCTGCAAATCATGTGAGGCTTTAACCTTAAGTTTGACAGTTTGTAATGGCCATATAATCATTTCAAGTACTTGAAAGTCGGAATCAAAGATTTGCAAATATTGAAAAATGGCTAAGTCCTTAGAGCAGGCAGTTATGATTATGTAAACCCTGTGTTGGTCAAAGAAGAATAACAATTGTTGATTTGAAGAGATCGTGATCGTTGATTGGTGGGTTGTTTAGAGTTACTGCATCGGAGAGATCCCTCGAATGTCATGGGAAAAAAACTTCGAACGAGGGACTCTGAAACGTAACGTTCAAAGTGGGGTCTTCTAAAGGAAATCTCATGTGCTATGAGATTAACCACGAAAAAGAAGCTCTGAAGTTGAACAAATGTGGCACTATATGCGCGTGTGTGTGTGTGTAGTTAGGTTCCATGTACTTTGCTTTACAAGGGCCTGGTTGGGAAGGCTATTTTGTGATTATGATAAGAAGTTGGAAAGAACAAGGGGAGTGCCTATAGAATGTATGGTAAGACACAACAAGTTTGGACATTGTGTAATCTGTGACCTCTGCAAAGGTTAGAAAAAGCATTCATGGGCGCAAACACCAAATTTTTGAGGCACAACACAACCTATCTAATTCCACTAGGTACTAGATGATGTGGCAGGAAGAGTGGGAATACAAATTTTCAGTGGAAGCATAGGTATGTGACCAGTAAGTAATGGAGCCAGAGGTTCAGTTGTGATCTGGATTATTTTCGAAACGAAATGAAAACAAAGATATTACAATGAAATACACATAAAAATTGCAAGAAACAATGAAATACAACAATACATGATTTCTATTAATGAAAGAAATGTACAAAGACTGTAAAAATACACAGTGCAAGACTCGCTACAATGGTGCCAGCTTTATCTCCGAGAAGAGATGTGACGACTACGCTTATTCACAAGAAGATGATTACAATGAGGCTCTGAAGACCTTTTTATGATAAACATGAATGCCAAAACCCTAGACATCCAAAAACCTAGCCCTAGGAGATGAAGCGCCAAAAATCATTTGGGCCTCGTTGGGGTAAGTTAGTACATTAAATTCCGGAGGTCGTAACTTTTGCATACAATCTCCGTTTTAGGCACGTGATAGCCCATTGGAAAGGTATTTTCGAGAACTACGCATTATGTCATCAAACTCTAACTCCGTCTACAGTTTGACTGTGGAAAGCCAAGAAAAAACTATTTAGAGCCCCAAAACAACCCTCGAAGTACATAAGGATGTACTGACATGAAATTTTCCAAAATAAGCCAGTTGGAATAGGTGGGTGGCCATCAATATCCACCTGGATACTGCGTAGGGCTTCAAGATAGCCTTGTAAGTCCATAACCCACAATTACAAAGAAATGTCCCCATTATAGAGAAACGTGTTGAACTGAAAAATGTCAAGATGAGCTAGTTGGAATTTGGAACAGGTGGGTGGCCACCAATATCCACCTGGATCAATCCTCGCCCCTTAGAAAGCAATGGTCTCCATCGCGTTGAGTGCCCGGGGAAGAGGGGAAAGCGTTTTTTGAATCTGAATCTTGGTGAGCTACGTGTCTTGTTGGAGAAGTTGCACTGCTTGGTCTATGGAAGGTTGTCACGAACCTGTTGCTGGCAGGGTTGAATTTGTTCCACCAACTTGTTGTCTCTAGGATTGACGAGGCATTGTGTAGGCACCATTGTAGGTGAAGAAACAATATGTGCTTTCTCTTCTGCAATCTTCTTCTGCTGGATAGAAGGTGTTGAGGCTGTAGTAGTTGTAGTGGCCTTCTGTGCATCCTTTGAACAGACTGTGAAGAGGATGAATTTTGCAGTATGAGAGATTACCTTGCGACACTGTTTTGGTGGAACATTAGTTGGAACTACCTCTGGTATCCTGTATAGTTGAGCCTCCAGAGTAACAACGAGACTATGGGGTTGAGACTCATAAACAACATGATGTTTCCACATATATGGTTGGCCCAAAACAACATCACAGACATCAAGGGGGGAAACATCATAGACTACCTCATCCTTGAAGGGTTGGATGGCACAGGACAGGTGGAACTACTGACTGACACATAGATCTTGTCCCTGGTGAAGCCACCCAATGTTTTATGGTTGTGGGTGTGGTGTTGTTGACAACCCCAACTATTTGACGACCTCACCCGAGATGAGGTTCTTTTGGCTACCGCTATCAACAATGAAATGCAATGGGGTTCCCTTCACCCACATTTTTGAATGGAAGAGGCACTCCCCCTCTTCAGGATCTACTGGTTCTTCAGGTTGAATTGTTGTGGTCGTGACAATAGCAACGGGGTCTCCATCGATGATCTGTCTATTTTCAATATTTTCTGCATCAGATTTTGAATCAGGGTTCAGCTCCTTGTCTTTGACCTCGACCACCAATGACTGTTTCGAGCGACATTCATCGGTGTTGTGCCAGGGGCTTTTGTGGAAGTCACACCACTTCGCAGTGTCATTCTTCGTCTTTCCTTTACCCTTCTTTTCCCGCATCTTGGATTGGTTCTCAGAAGGCTATTAGTTAGGGTCGTCTTTACCATGCTTTGGTTGTTGTGGATTTGCAGACTCAGACTCCTATTTGTTTTGGTCCCTAAATTTATGTTATATTTTAACAACATATCGATATGAAACTCCCAATGATGAGATGTTTAGGAAATCCATTTTGCTTTTGATGTACCTATGCAAAGTCCCATAGTATTTCAGAACCATATGTCGCTCGAAGTCTTTGATACTCAGCTTGGTGTGCAAGGTATGGAAAGTATTTGTGAACTCTGACATTGTTTGGCTCTTCTCTTGCCATAGTGTGGTCCATCTCATGTATTGGTCTTCACACTTATCAACAAGGTAGTATTGTTCCTTGACTATATCCACAAAAAAATCCCAAGTGGGCTCAACCCCATACATTCCAAATTCCTTTATGGAACTTTGCTCCCAGTAAGTTTCCTACCAATGTTTTACATGGGAGAGAGCCTTGAGGAATGCGAAGGTGATCTTTTCCCTGTCGAAAAAAATGTAAACAAAGAAATAACCTTCTAGGAGATTTAACCATTTTTCTAAGGCATTCGCATCTATTTGACCTTCAAATACGAGAATATCAAAATTAACTTGTACCTTGAAGGGAGAGGTTCCTCCAAAGTGGTCGCTTGGTGAAGATGCACGTGTTGTTATCGATAGGCATTGAAGGATGTGTGCAAAATTCTCCATCATTTCGTCCCTCTGTCGCACAAGAGCTTGCTCAAGCAACAGGTTAATAGAATCTTTTGCTTCGTCGTTTGTCGTTTCTACCACCATATAGGGTTTCTTAGGCATGTGAGAGTGATTGTGCTCAAGAGAGACAAGCTCGAGACCCAACCTTCTATACTCGGACCTCGTCGAGGACATGCACTAAAAAATGATCAAGAGTAGCCTGCTCTGATACCACTGATCTAGGTTATTTTCGGAACGAAATGAAAAGAGAGATATTACAATGAAATACACATAAAAATTGCCAGAAACAGAGAAATACAACAATACATGAGAGTGTAAGACTCGCTAGAATGGTGGCAACTTTATCTATGAGAAGAGATGTGACGACTACTCTCGTTTGTAAGAAGATGATTACACAGAGGCTCTAAAGACCTTTTTATGATAAACATGAATGCCAAAACCCTAGACATCTAAAAACCTAACCCTAGGAGATGAAGTGCCAAAAGTCATGTGGGCCCCGTTGGGGTAAGTTAGTACATTAACTTCTCGGGGTCGTAACTTTTGCATACGATCTCCGTTTTAGGTGCGTGATAGCCTGTTGGAAAGGTATTTTCTAGAACTACGCATTATGTTATCAAACTATGATTTTGTTTACAGTTGGACTATGGCAAGCCAATAAAACATTGTTTATAGCCCCAAAACGGACCTAGAAGTACAAAAAGATGTACTGGCGTGAAAAAATTACAAAATAAGCCAGTTGGAATAGGTGGGCGACCACCAATATCCACATGGATGTTGTGTAGAGCTTCAGGACAACCCTGTAAGTGCAGAACCCACAGTTACAAAGAAATGTCCCCATTACAGAGAAATATGTTGAACTGAAAACTGTCAAGATGAGCAAGT
Organism: Picea engelmannii; assembly: GCA_009831015.1. Lineage (NCBI taxonomy): Eukaryota > Viridiplantae > Streptophyta > Pinopsida > Pinales > Pinaceae > Picea > Picea engelmannii. Next base: position 547,915 of record ML776613.1, read on the forward strand.
TGGAATTTGGAAGAGGTGGGTGGCCACCAATATCCACCTGGATCAAGTTGTCAGTAATTAAAACAAAAGAACAAGCCCATATTGATAGCATGCATAGCCATCAAAGAAGATATGAAGCTTTAGTAGACAAGGTGTATTCCTTATACTCACTTGTTCCCAGAATTGCAGAGCATCTCCAACTCCATTTGTTCCTCATTTAATCTTGTTTGTCCAAGGTAAAGAAAGAAGCCTCCACACATTTTTGTCCTTTTGTTGTGAATATAAACACTAGTGAAGCTAAAGATGTAGTTGGGTCTTCGATGGACATGGATATGGAAC
>ML776613.1:549293-605998 GCA_009831015.1 Picea engelmannii
TAGCCTACATACCACGATAACAATAGAAATGTAATAAATAAATATATAGGGCTTAATAAGGGGTTTTATACTTAACACAGGGTTTTGTGTGTGTGTGTGTGTGTGTGTGTGTGTGTGTGTGTGTGTATAAGAGACAAATGGACAGTGAATGGTTCTAGCCTACATGCAAATATAACAGTAGAAATGTAATAATTAAATATCTAGGGCTTAATAAAGGGTTTTATACTTAACATGGGGCTTTGTCTAGGGATTAAAAAACCTAGTTCTTCATAGCATGGTCTACTAGTTGCATATCCATGTGCATCGAAGCTCCAACTACATCTTCACCTTCACCAATGTTTCTATTCACAACAAAAGGACAAAAATGCATAGAGGCTTCTTTCTTTACCTTGGACAAACAAGACTGAATGGGGAACAAATGGAGCTTGTGATGTTCTCCAATTATGGGAACAAGTGAGTATAAGGAGTACACCTTGTATACTAAAGCTTCATATCTCATTTGATGGATATGCATGATATTAATATGGGCTTGTTCTTTTGTTATAAGTGTCGACAACTAGACCTTTGGCTCCATTACTTACTAGTTACATACCTATGCTTCCATTGAAAATTTGTATTCCCACTCTTCCTACCACCTCATCTAACACCTGGTGGAATTATATAGGTTGTGTTGTGCCTTAAAAATTTGGTGTTTGCAACCATGAATGCTTCTTCTAACCTTTGCAGAGGTCACAAATTACACAATGTCCAAACTTTTTGTGTCTTACCATACATTCTATAGGCACTCCCCTTGATCTTGCCAACTCCTCGTCATAATCACAAAATAACGGAAAACAAGCTTGCTGGAATGGTGGCGGCTTATCTCTGAGAAGAGATGTGATGGTTGCGCTCATTCGTAAGAAGATGATTACAACGAGGCTCTGAAGGCATTTTTACAATAAACAAGAATGTCAAAAACCTTAGACATCCAAAAACCTAAGCCTAGGAGATGAAGCGCCAAAAGTCATGTGGGCTCCGTTTGGGTAAGTTAGTACATCAACTTCCCGGGGTTGTAACTTTTGCATATGATCTTTGTTTTAGGCGCACGATAGCTCGTTGGGAAGGTATCGTCGAGGAGATTCATTTTGGTGGCTCAATTAGAGCCTTTGAATATCATAAAGAAGCTCGATCTCAAAAAACCATCATTTAGGCCCTCAAAATGGCCCCAGAAGTTAAAAACTGCTAAAAATAGTAAATTGCCAAAATTGCCAGAAAACTGTTTTGAGTGAGTTGGAAAAGGTGGGTGGCCACCGATATCCACCTGGATCAATCCTCCCTCCTTGGGAAGCAATGGTCTCCATTGCATTGAGTTCTCCCATTATATGAAGAATTTTTTGCTGAATTTGGCCCCGGGTGAGCCACTTGCCTTGGTGCAGAAGTTGCTCTACTTTGACGACTCAATAAAGCTGGATCCTTTGTTGTATAGTGCCCTTGATCTGTGTGTCCACAATATGATCATTGGATGCATGTTGCATGTAGTCAGGGTTGAGCTCTGTTGGTTTCAACTGCTCTGCTATATCTGAGGTGTCCAATAATGGTGGGAAATATGGCCGAAGGAGAGCCACGTTGAAGACTGGGTGCAGGCCAAGGAAAGAGGGAATGTTGAGCTCAAAAGAATTGTCACCCACAACCTTGGTGATGGTGTCCGACCCATAACGGAGTGGGCAAAGCTTCCGATGGGGCCCTGTAAGGCGTTTTTTCTGCAAGTGCAACCAAACTTTGTGTCCCACTTGAAACTTATGTGGCACCCGATGTTGATCATGGAGGTGCTTGTACTTGGCATTAGACTTATGTAGAATATCCAGAACCTGTTGGCAGATGTGCTGGATCCACTCAATGAACTGGGTGGATTTGTCATCTTCTGGTGGAGCAGGGGATGACTCGGCTGAGGTGGTCATTAGGGGCAGTGCAACATCCATGGGGCCCAATGGTTGGAATCCCAACCCCACTTGAAAGGGGTTGTGACCAGTTGAGCTATGCAGGGCTCAGTTGTAGCTATGTTGGATATAGGGAAGACTCTCATCCCATGTGCGGGGGTGTTTTGAATTGTACATGTGCATGATATGTACGATCATCCAATTGACGAGCTCAGTTTGGTCATTTGTCTAGGGGTGGAAGGCAGTGGATTTGGTGAGCTTGGTATCCAGCAGTGACCAGAGGCTTGACCAGAATGTGTTGAGGAACCGACTGTCACACTTTGAGATAATGGTTTGTGGGATCTCAAAAGGTACCCATACTCGTTCAAAGAATAGTTTGGCAGTGGCTTCTGCTGTGATGTTCTTCTTGTAGGCGACTAGAATCACCATCTTGGAAAAGCGATCAACAACCACAAAAACACAGTCATTTCCCCTCTTCATGGACGAGAGGCCTGACATGTAGTCCATTGAGATGGATTACCATGGCCTGACAGGAGTAGGCAGAGGGGTGTACATGCCCAGTTTCTTAGTAGTCGGTTTGACAATAACACATGTAGTGCAAGACCTGATATATTTTCCGACATCCTATCGAAGTTTTGGCCAGTATAAATGTTTCTGCAGCACTGTCACTGTCTTTTCAACACCAAAGTGTCCTGCCACCCGACTATAGTGAGCTTCCCAAATCAGCTTCACGCGCTCGCTTGATGAAACGCAAAGATGGCCCATACGACACAACAACCCATCTCGAAGATGGAAATTAGCGACCACTGAATTGGCGCCCAACATTTGGTAGGTGGTGGAGAAGTCAGGGTCTGTCTAGTAGAGGTGGGGCCATTCGGAGGTCTCGTGACCGCAAGAGTCTAGCATCGTGGTGAGTGCCACCACTAGAGGTCGACTGAGGCAATCAACAACTCGGTTGATACTTCCTGTTTTATACTTGATGTTGAGGTGGAACTACTGTAAGTATGTGGACCACTTATGATCGCGATCATTCTACAATTTTCCTTGGGTCTACATGAACTATAGTGGCTTGTGATCAATGTGGATGATTGTCTCCTTCCCAAGAATGTAATGTCTCCACCGGCGATACGCTTGCACAATGGAGTACATTTCTTTGTCGTAAGTAGGGTGCTTATAGACAACATCTGATAGTGTCTCACTATGATATGCCACGGGGTGGCCGTGTTGAGGGAGAACGACGCCCACAACATAGTCTGAAGCATCTGTCTCGATCTCAAAGGGATGTTGCAGGTCTAGTAATGAAAGTATTGGGGATGAGCACAAACGCTTCTTCAATTCATCGAAGGTTTGTTGTTGGGACATGCCCCACACAAATTTTGCCTTACTGCCACCCCTGGATACTTGGATGAGGGCCCATGCGATATGAGAGAATCCCAACACGAACCTGCGATAGAAATTGGCGAGGCCCAAGAAGCTCTGAAGTTGAGTGAGTGTGGTTGGGGCTGGCTAGTCATGAATGACCTGGATCTTGGCTGGATCCACATGCACACCATGCCGATCAACGATGTATCCTAAATAATAGACCCTATCCATGCCGAAGGAGCATTTTTCCAAGTTTGTGTATAGTTTGTGCTGCCGCAGGGTGTGCAAAACCTGTTGAATATGCTACAGGTGTTTCGCTCAAGTCTTGTTGTAGATGAGGATGTCATCTAGATACACCACTACAAAAGTATTGGTGAAAGGTCGTAGGATATCATCCATCATCCTCATAAAAGTTGTTAGAGTATTTGTCAAACCAAAGGGCATGACCAACCATTCAAAAAGACCTTCTTTTGACTTGAAGGCGGTCTTCCATGCATCTGTTTGTTCTATTGAGACCTGGTGGTAGACAGACTTTAGATCAATCTTATTGAAGTATTTGGCCCCCGTGAACTAACCAAGGAGGTCGTCGATTTGGGGAATCGGGTACCGGTTTCGGACTGTGATTTTATTCAGGGCCCGGTAATCAATGTAGAGTCGTCAAGTCCTGTCTTTCTTCTACACCCGCACGATTAGGCTCCCACGAGGCGATGAGATGGGACATATGTGCCCCTTGTGGAGCAGTTCTTGGATCTGCCACTTGATCTCCTCATTTTCTAACAAAGAGTGGCAGTAGACTAGCCCATTGGGTAGCGGTGCGCTTGGGATCAGATCGATGGAATGCTTGACCTGGCAGTGAAGAGGTACCTCGGTAGGAGAGGAGAAGATATCTGAGTATTCTTCCACGACCTTATCCACTTACTTCTGTTGTGTGGAGAGATCGGTCGTGAAGGCCCTGGATGTGGCTGCGATCTTTCGCTCACTCTGAGAGCGAATCATGAAGAAGGCAAATTTCCCGGTCTGAGAGATGACCTTCCTGCATTGCTTGGCAGAGATCAAGGAAATAACACTAGGAGGGACTGCCTCAGGTATCCTGTACAATTTCCTGTTCAAAGTAATAATAACACTACGAGGCCTAGACTCATATACAACATGACGTTTCCATAAATAAGGTTGGCCCAAAAGAACATTACAAACTTCGAGAGGAGCAACATCACACAATACCTTGTCTTTGAAGGGCTTGATGCCGTACGACAATCGACATTGTTGGCTGATGCAAAGATCACTTCCTTGGCGAAGCCATCCAATGGTGTAGGGTTGTGGGTGCAACGTTGTCGACAGGGCCAACCGCTTGATGACCTCTGTTGAGATGAGGTTCTTCTGGCTACCGCTATCAACAATGAAGTGTAGCGGGGTGCCTTTTACCCACATCTGTGAATGGAAGAGGTGCTTGCCTTCTTCTGGCTCATCTGGTTCACCAGGCTGGAGCTTGGTGGTAGGAACAGTGGCACTGGGTTCCACGTCAATGATCCATCTTCCCCTTTCTGGTTCTGACTCAGAGTCAGAACCCGCATCTGATTCAAAGGGTTTCACGCTGGCCACCAACGACTGCTTTGAGCGGCAGTCAACAGTGTTATGCCAAGGGCTCTTATGGAAGTCACATCACTTCCCAATATCTTTATTTGTCTTTCCGGTGTCCTTCTTTGTTTGTGGCTTGGATTGGTTGTCCTGATACTGTCCATATTTGCTCTGTCCTTTGTTTTGTGGGTTGGGGCCGCTCCTTCTTGGCTTTTGTTGTGAGGGGTTCCTAGGCCCAAATTGCCGCGTCTTTTGTTTGAGCTTCTGCTCGATTTTGACAGCATATCGGTAGGCTGCGCCCAAGGAAGAGATGTCCATAAATTCCATTATGGTTTGGATGTATCTATGCAGAGCACCTCGATACTCAAGCACCAGATGTCGCTCTGAATCTTTGATACCGAGCTTGGTGCGCAAGGTATGAAGATATTTGTGAACTCTGGCATTGCTTGGTCTCTTTCTTGCCGCAATGTGGTCCATTTGGTATACAAGTCGTCATAACTTCCAACAAGGTAGTATTGTTCCTTAATAACATCCTTGAAGGATTCCCAGGTGGTCGCGACTGTAAATAATGAGGGTTCCTCTGTTTCCTTTTGCTCACAGAAAGTTTCCCACCAATCTTTGACATGGAGAACAACTTTAAGTAGTGCAAAATTAATCTTTTCTCTATACGAAAAGTTATGGACAAAAAAATACCCTTCTAGTAGATTCAACCACTTGTCTACAACATCTACGTCTATCTGACCTTCAAATATAGGAATATCAAAGTTGATTTGTACCTTTAAGGGGGTGGCGCCTTTGTTGCGTGAGGTCTTCCTCAAGCAACATTTTGAAAGGATCTCCTGTTCTGTCATCTTTCTTTTCTCATGCCATGAGAGGTCGCTTGGGCGTGCGAGAGATTTTGTCCGTAAGAAAAACAAGCTCGAGACGCAATTCTTTATACCCTGACTTCATTGGGGACATGCATTAAGACGACAAAGAGTAGACCGATCTGATACCACCGATCCAGATTTTATGAGAAAAACAAAATGAATACAAATTATTAAAAGATGCTTAACACAGAATAACAAAGATACAATAAAACTGGTTTTCTATTCAATAAGGAAATAAGTTAAAACTGTAAAATGCAGCGGAAAACAAGCTTGCTGGAATGGTGGCGGCTTATCTCTGAGAAGAGATGTGACTGTTGCGCTCATTCACAAGAAGATGATTACAATGAGGCTTTGAAGGCCTTTTTACAATAAATAGGAATGTCAAAAACCCTAGACATCAAAAAACCTAACCCTAGGAGATGAAGTGCCAAAAGTCATGTGGGCTTTGTTTGGGTAAGTTAGTACATCAACTTCCCAAGGTCATAACTTTTGCATATGCTCTTGGTTTTAGGCGCACGATAGCCTGTTGGAAAGGTATTGCCGAGGAGATTCATTTTGCGGGCTTAATAAGAGGATTTGGCTATCATTGAGAAGCTTGATCCCAAAAAACCTTCATTTAGGCTCTCTAAATGGCCCCGAAAGTTAAAAACTGGTAAAATAGTAAATTGCCAAAATTGCCAGAAAACTGTTTTGAGCGAGTTGGAAAAGGTGGGTGGCCGCCGATATCCACCTGGATCAGGCAATTTTTGGAGCATATTTGTAGTAGAAGATTGAAGAGCTAGGTTGTCAGGCCTGAAGAGAGAACTCCCGTGTGAGTTGCACTGTAACAATAATTGATTGCTGTTGTTTTCCTAGCAGTGAGCTCTCTTGAGTTTCCCAATAGTGATATTCTTGGTTACCTGTGCAAGAGAGACCTTGACAAACAAATGGACGCTCGATGGATCGAGAGTAGTGAAGGGGTACATTCCTTGGGTTGGGCAGGTTGAGAGGAAGAGAGATGGTGGAAAATCGAGATAGTTGTTGGAGAATACTAGTGGGTCGTGGGGTTTTCTAAGTTGTGAGAGGACAGTGAGAGACCACCCTCTATTGTGGATTGCTAGCCTTAGCTCGCGGGTGATTTGCTTTTGAGATTCGAAACAACAAGTTTATGGTTGGGTGGAACATCTGTCTAAAGCAACTGGTCGCACAACTGTTTTTAAAAGATAATTGTTTTATCTTGTTCTTGTGTTGCATTATGAGTTTAATTGTTGTGTGTTAACTCTATGTTGGAGGACAATTTATATGCTGTTGTATTTGAGTTTATTGACTGCATTCTATGTTTATTTTAGAATGATGTAGATGCATCTAGTTCATGGTATCAAATAATAGTTAAATCTCTATGTAATTCGTAGCTGGTAAGCTACAAGAATTTAGTTAGCATACTTTTTTTTAATTTTATGAGTATTTCCGCATAGTAATGATCCTCAATTTAGCTGGGGGGTCGTTACAATAGCAATAACACAATGCGTCTCCTTATTGCCATTAACTCCTCCTCGACGTATGCATGTATTAGAGTATATTGTGAATTTTGATACATAACCAAGTGTATGAGGATTAAATGTCATGGGATGTGGCAATGTGATATATCTCCCTCTTTTAAATTTATTTTTCCTTCCTCCAAATTAACTCCTAAAGTGGCTTCTTCATCCACTTCGTGATTGTGGTGTCATAGTACATGGAAAAATTCAGTGGACTCAATCCTCCACCAATGCTTGTGTTTGACGATGAGGTGAAACAAATTACTGATTAATACCGCGGGGTACATTATTGTAATGGATATGATGTCTGACTATTGACGAATCTCCTATAATGATTCCATTTGTTATTGATCTCTTAGCAAGGTCAATCCTTGAAAGACCAATAGGGCCTTCGCTTCAGTGTTTGATGGAATGCTCAAACTCGACACATAGGGTAAGTTCTTGTATTCCTCTAAGATTTAGGATGACCCCCCAAATCCCTACCACCGCTGGTTTATTCTATTATTATTATTATTTATATTTTTAGTTTTTTATTTTTCCATTTTTATTATGGATTTCAACTTTTATTCTATTTTAATTTATTAACATTACGTTATGTTCCACATCTCATCCATATTGAGCCATAAAAATGCACCTCGATTTTTTATGCAATAATGAGACCCAATACTTTTAATTTTTTCTTAATCATTATCTAATTAGTTCAATGATTAACTCTAAGGTAAGGTTTTTTTAACAAGAAGGAACTTCACTCACATAGTTTTTGGATTTGCCAAAAGGGTTATTTTCTTTTTGCTTGAAGTAGCATGCTCAATAATTTGAAACATAATTGTTAGCCTCATTGTCATGCTATACAAATGGAATTGCCTCATCTCTTGGATAATTTACACTCGCACCCTCATTAGTCTCTTCCATCAATTATATAGTCGACATGTAGATTGTGAAAAATGTGCGAGTTGTTGAGATGTACATGTCATAAGCTAGACCTTGCCGGGAGTAACAATGATTCAATGTGCCAAACATTATAGAATTTCTATGAGTATTGAGGTGTTGCCTCCTAAACACTAACATGGGCACCGCCCCTTAGACCCTAAAGGGAATTGCAGGTTGTGGCCTTAAATTAGTGCGCATAACTAAAGCATGTTAAAATAGTCTAAATGAAAAAAACAACAAAATAAAAACGACATTTTATTTTTATGACATACATGTTAGGGACTCGATACCCATTATTGTTCTCAAATCAACATCAATACTACCAAGTTTGTAATAAAAAATAAATACATATATAACCAATAATCCGTGAACAATTCAAGTTAAAAAAGAAATTAAAGTAATAAAGCCCCGACTCCGCCGAAGAAAGCAACAAAAGTTAAAAAAAAAGTAAAAGCGTTCGCAAACCAAATACATGAAAACATATTGTTCTTCCCTCCATTTTCAATATTTCTTTCGTAATCTGATGAGCTTTGCTCCAAAACAAATGACATCTTCGTAAGGTAGGGTTCAGGGTTCAAGGTTTCTTTGCAGAAAACCCATCATTAGAGGACTACAACAATGGCAGGAACGGGTTTCTATTTCGGCTCATCCTCGTCTTCAACGCCCGCCATTGGCGCCTCCACAGGCTCTGCACCCCAGCCGAGTTTCGGTTTTTCGTTCCCAAACCAACCCACGGGCTCTTCGCTCTTCGGCTTCTCGTCCACGCCAGCAGCAACACCCTCGTCCTCACTGTTCGGATCTTCAGCGCAATCGCGTACAATATTCGGAACGCTGTTGTCTTCCCCTTCGTCTCAGGCCTCGGCACCATCGGCTCCGTCTGCGTTCTCATTTGGCGGTGGCCCTTCAAATTTTGGAACCCCTTCGTCTCAGGCCTCGGCACCATCGGCTCCGTCTGCGTTCTCATTTGGCGGTGGCGCCTCTTTTCAATCTAAATCCACGGCTCCCTCCTTCACCAACTTTTCTTTAAGTTCGTCCACGGCTTCGGCACCTTCATTTCCATTCGGTTCCTCTGCATCTTCGGCTTCCGTTTCTTCCTCGGCCTCAGCCCCCAGTTTCCCCTTTGGCACCCCTGCTTTGACTTCGAACCCATCTTCTTTCGCTTTTAACACTCCGGCGTCATCCGCGGGTTTCGCGTTCGGTGCCCCGGCGTCCCCTGCAGCAACCCCATCTTTTAGTACTCCTGCTGCTTCAAACCCCGGTTTATCCTTCGGCACGCCCACTTCATCCCCGGCTTCAACCTCAGGTTTCTCTTTTGCGACCCGGACGTCTTCATCTTCAACCAGCAGTCTGTCTTTTGGTGCAGCTTCCCAGCCAGGTTCGACCCCAGGACCTTCTTTTGGGACACCCACACAGCCGGCTTCGAGTCCAGCTCAATTGTTCGGGACCCCGGCATCGACGTTCAAAACCCCAGGTACGTCTTTTGGAACACCTACACACGGATCTTCAACCCCAGCCTTTGCTTTCAGCACCGCAGTGGCAGCCTCGTCGTCTTCAACCTCAAGTCTGTCTTTTGGAACTTCCGGGCCATCTTTGGCTTCCACCCCAGGTTTGCCATTTGGAACTCCTGCGTCATCATCGACTTCGACACCAGGCTTAGCTTTTGGAGCCCCGGCATCTTCTTTGTCCGGATCTTCCGCATCTCAGTCTTCATTTGGATTTGGCAATGCGGGTTCTGGTGCCGCAGCCACTGCGGCATCCTTACAGATGCCTTCATTGTCTGGAGGGTTTGGATCATCCGCCTCTTCTACAGGCGCACCGTTTCCTTTGCTCGGTCCATCCAGTGCGGCAACACAGTCTACTATTGCTGCTTCTTCTGCTTCTACAGGAATGCCATCTTTTGGGCAGACATCTTCGGCAGGGGCAAGTTCTGCTGGCACGTCTGGCGCATTTCCTAGCTTTTCCTTATCTTCAGCATCAACGGCATCAACATCTGCACCGTTGTTGTTTAGTGAGTACTCCTTTTCTATGTAAACTTTGCATTGCCTTTGCACTGAAATTTGTTCATTTTCTTAATCTAAAAGTACTTGATTATCTCCTCCATGGCATTATTTATTGCAAGTATCTATCCATCACACGCTTTAATTATGATAATTTGGCAAACGGTTTGAATTTCACGTTTAATGTAGTGGTAAGTCGGTTTTATAGGCTTGAAAACATGATTAGATTCTTCTAATTCCAGGGTAAACAAGAAAAACATAAAATAAAACAAACTAAATTAAATTGTTTATCCAAGAAAGCAATATTTAGTCTCTTTGAGACAAACACTTGAAAAAATTGAGATGGTACTTGTTTGTGAACTCCGACTTCATTCAATGAATCTCTACATCCATTCTGCCCCCCAAAGAATACCTCTCAGCAGTTTAAATAGGGAACTTTTGCCCAGCTTTTTCCTAAGAATAGCTCACTCAAAAAAACACAGTTCAAAACATAACTAGTTGTTATTATCCTATTTTTTTTTAATTGTTGCTCATTTGTCGAAAATGAAATTATGCTTTTATCTCCTTGTCAAAAGGAAAACCCTAAATCAAATTTATATTTGAATATCTTCAATAAGAGCATGCTCCTTTATCAAGCTCCCCTCATTTGGAAACATTGAATACATTGTTTCAATCTTCCACACAAAACATATGATGAAGTTTTTGCAGCAATTCAAGTGCAACTGCCTTTAGTTCAGCCTCAGTTTCCCATGTAGCATCAACTATTGGTGTTAAATTTGGCAACATCGACCAATGAGAGGCCATATCGGCCACCTTGAGGCTAGCCACGAAGATTTGGAGAATCAACCAGTCTTGTGAGGTATTGACAAAAGCCAGGGGGAACGTACAACCTCTGTGAGTCAAACCAAAAGCTAGGACGAATGAGATGCTATATGATCTTGTGAGTCAAGATGTAAGTCTAATGCAAAAGCCAGGGGGAATGTACAACCTCTGTGAGCATAAACAGTCTAGTGCAAAAGTCAGGGGGAACATACAACCTCTGTGAGCATAGACAGACTAGTGCAAAATTCAGGGGGAACGTACAATTTCTGTGAGCCTAGTCAAGCCTTGTGAGCCATGAGCAAAAGTCAAGTCATCTAACATAAGTTAGGTTGAACGTAAAATTTCTACGAGCTAGAAACAAACAATCTTCTTGATATTGCAAATGATGTAAATGTATTGATCTAGTGCGTTGGCACGTGTAACACTATCCACCATGAATAAATTCGAAATTTGAATTGCCATGTATAAGAGTCAAGTTGAATAAGTTGTTATACTCAAGTTGTAAAAGGTCAAGTTGTAAAAGTTGAGTTGCATAAAGTTGCATAAGTTGCATAAAGTTGCATAAAGTTGCATAGTTGCATGTTGCATGCATGCATGACATATGCATGCTGAGTTAGTTCGCATGCATTGCCAAGTCAAGGGCGAGTTGTAACTAAAGTCTCAAGTCTAGTTCTATATTCGAACTAAGTGAAGTCTATTGTCCAAGATCTATTTCAAGTTGAAGTCGAAGCATGCAAACAAGTTTCTATTTTCGAGCCCTCTCCTTCTCCTCTCCACGCCTTTATAAGCAGAGGTCGACCCTCATTCTAATCACTGTGTTATGCAGTGTGAGGGAGAAAGAGTAGAAGGCTGTGAGTGATGATATATCGATATAAGAAGGTTGCATATCTAAACAAAGTACACCTGCAATGTTGGTTTATATCAGCCCAGAAAAGGACAACAAGCTTTTGTATTAGTGCTGGTGCTAGACAACAGAAAACGACAGCAAGCAGCTTGTAATCGTGCTAGTATATTTCAGTAGAGAAAGGACAACAAGGTGTCGTTGTACCTGCAAAGTACACCTACAATGCTGGTGTATATCAGCCCAGAAAAGGACAACAAGCTTTTGTATCGGTGCTGGTGCTAGACAACAGAAAAGGATAGCAAGTAGCTTGTAACCGTGTTGGTATATTTCACTGTTTCAGCAGAGAAAGGACAACAAGGTGTTGCTATACCTATAGGTCATACAGTCAGGTCAAAGTCATATTGGCAAGCTCAATTAAGAGCAAAATTTCTTGGTGGATGTTTGTAAGTGATCATACTTTATATTTGTAATAAAAGGAGATTGTTTGCTGGGGTTTTTCTCCCTGTATAGGGTTTCCCCAGGGTATATGTGTTGTTCATGTTGATGCTTGTGGATCTACATAGTTCTGTATTGTTGAAATATATTAAGCTGGAATCAAAGTGTTGAAGAATCTAAAGAAATAATTCACATATTATATCAGGCTCGATAATTTAAGTTTAACAATTGATAGGTTCTTCCATTGGACCATGTAATTTTCCTCTTATCCTTCTTATGATGCTAATGGAGTTACCTTTGTCTTCATAATTTTTTAAACTTTCTTGAATGGTAGGCAAACACTTCACATGATATGGTAGTTGTCCCATTTCTACTTTTAAGTTTTTTAGTTTGATCCATGTACGCTTCCCTTGTATAATCATAAAGATCAACGATATTGAAAACATAATATATTTTCAATTCTTTTGGCAAATCTAAAAGGTATTTATTGATGCCTAAATTTTTTAAATTTGATGGGGGGGATGAATTTCTTCATTTTTAATCTTTTATCCTTTCTATGACAGATCTATTTCATTTCTTCTGTTTCCTCTTGCCCTTAGTCCTTCTCCTATGATGCACCCCATCTTCCGAGAAGGTATAGGAGCTTGAGGCTGAGGGGTTTTTCATGCCTCGGGGTAGTTTTTACCTTCTACTACTCCACCTTATTGCACTTTACTTTCTTCGTATCTCCTTTTTACAGGAAACCTTTTGGTACTCCTGCATTGTATTGACATCATTGTACTCAATAGTCCCTTTTACCTACTTTTGTGGTGATTAGTTGGACATTAATAAAATTATCTTATGTTATCTTATCTATACTGGCCTTTGAGCAATTGATCTTTATGTACATACACCATCACTATATCACTAATTTGATATTGGTTCTCTCTTGTTGTACTATGCAAAATGGAGATAGGCGTGAATTGCATGTTTTCATTAATATGATAGGGATATAAATACATGGAGATGACCTTTGGATTCAGATTCCAAGAGGTCTATTGGACTCTCGATGACCGTTACACTCACTTGACTTTTCACATTCCTTCAAGTTTGTAACCCTAACGGATTACGCTTCCAATGTTCCCCCCTTTGATCTGAAGGGGTGTATATGAGTCCAAGAAGAGCGCTGAAATATGGAAGTTGACAACTGAAATCTCGAAGTGGATAGCTGCCAATGGCTAAATGTGCTCTCTAAATCTAGTGGTTTTGGGATGACTACAAAAAGGCTAGCAGAAGATGATGTCTTCTACTAAATGGTTATGGTGGTTTAAGGAAGATCACAAACCAAATTGGTGGTTTAAGGATGATGACAAACTTTGGAACTTGGCTCTAAGGCTCAATGGTTCTCAGAATATTTCCTAAGCTAGCTAGAAACTGAAGCTGATGTCTTTAGCTAATTGGAAGTGCTCTCAAATGTTGGTTAAAGATGACCATAAACTGTTGTCTAGCAGAAGTTGAAAGTCTTCTACTAAATGGAGGTTTAAGGAAAATCACAAATCGTTGTTGAGAGCGAAAGTTGTACGTCTTCTACTAAGTGGTGGTTTAAGGAAAACCACAAACCAATCTGGTAATTTTGGGATGACCACAAACCATCACGCTTGCTTGTCACATTTGCTTGTTACTACTCGATTGATAGAACTTCGAAACTTGAAGCCTGACTGTCAATCACTGATATTGTTCCCCCCTGTCAGGTACAAGGTGAGAAGATGCAAATCTCTCCACTGGAAGATGTAAATCTCTCCACTACAAGGTGAGAAGATAGCTGAAATGTGGAAGTGGACAACTGAAATCTCGAAGTGGACAGCTGCCAATGGCTGAATGTGCTCTCTGAATCTAGTGGTTTTGGGATGACCATAAACCAAAAGGCTAGTAGAAGTTGATGTTTTCTACTAAATGATGATGGTGGTTTAAGGAAGATCACAAACCAAATTGGTGGTTTAAGGATGACCACAAACTTTGGAACTTGGCTCTAAGGCTCAATGGTTCCCTAAACATTTCCTAAGCTAGCTATAAGCTGAAGCTGATGTCTTTAGCTCAATGGTTCCCAAAACCTTTCCTAAGCTAGCTAGAAGTTGATGTCTTTAGCTAATTGGAAGTGCTCTCAAATGCTGGTTTAAAGATGACCATAAATTGTTGTCTAACAGAAGTTGAAAGTCTTCTACTAAATGGAGGTTTAGGGAAAATCACAAACCATTGTTTAGCAGAAGTTGTAAGTCTTCTTCTAAGTGGTGGTTTAAGGAAAACCACAAACCAATCTAGTGTTTTTGGGATGACCACAAACCATCACACTTGCTTCTCATGTTCTTTTGTTACTACTCGATTGATAGGACTTCGAAACTTGAAGCCTAACTGCCAATCACTGATATTGTTCCCCTTGTCAGATACAAGGTGAGAAAATGCAAATATCTCCAATGCAAGATGTGTCATTACTCGTGAATAAATTTTTCAATATGACTGATATATCTTCTTGAACATTGATGACCATTGCCAAGAAGTGATCCACCCATAGTGGTTTTTTACTCTTGTAGATTTCTTGTGTTTGGAACATCAGTTCGAAGGATGATTGTGCTTTCCACAAGTCTCACAAGGATGAAGATCAAAACACTGATCTTCCACATGGCCAACTCGTTGACAATGTTGGCATTTCAAAATCTGCTCTTGAACTAGAGCATTGAGTATGAAACTTCTTGAAGCAATCCGACACTCTGAAACTGAATAGACTTGGTATAATCGAGAATATGACAGGTGACTTCCTTTTCATATCCAATACCTGTTCTATGTTTGTTGTGCCTGTTCTTCCTAAGGTCTGATGATTGGCTTGGAAAGAAGAAGCTGATCTTCATCTGTACTTGAATCTGAAGCTATCTCGTTGAGTTGCTCCTGCACTGGCTGTTGGTCTGAACCAACATCATCATGTTCTTTGAAAAGAGGGTAGTTCTGAACAAGGACTAATTTAAAATGTCGAAGATTCTTTCGTTCAAGTTCACCATGAAGAAGTCGAGTTTGAGTTTGAAGCAATCCCACTTTGGCTTGCGAAGCTTGCAAGCAAGTTAGAACAAATTGCATAGTTTCTTTGTTAGTTGTGACTGTGTTGTTTACAAAAGAGATTATTAGAGTGTTCGATAACTCTTATAATTCGTCAAGTGGAGCCATTTAACTGTCAGGCTCTACAATGCAAACTCAGCAAATGGAGGGTGTGGGCTTCCACCAAAAATGCACCCGTTTACAATGTAACACAATTTCAAAAAGCACAAGTAACTTACAAAAATAAATTGTTTGTAAGTATACCTTGATTCTAGAGTTGAACTGATCTTCAAGGTTGAATGTGTTGTCGATGCCTTAAATCTACTTACTAGGTGTGTTAGTCTAGTTCCCTGGGGTGCCCTTATCCTCTATGAGCTCCACAGATCAGAGAACTATAGGATTAAACTCCAATGGCAAAGTGAGTGAACACCAACGAAAATGAATTGCAGAGAGATCTAGAGAGCACAAGAGAGCAAAACTTCTTGTTCAAGGTGTGATTCAATGCAGACCCACAAACTCAAAGTTGAGACCAATCTAAGGGCTCCCTCCCATTATTTTTTGCTATAATGTTGTATTTGATATGCATATAAGAGAGGTGGATTACTCATACAAATTCGTTAGTGAGAATATGAGAGCAACGAGGGCTTTAAATGCCATGGAATACAAATTCTCGCAGGAAGAGCTCCTCGAATTGAAATAGTTCTCGGTCGATATAGAATCTCGAACAATAGAAGCAGTGATATTGTCATAGACTTGCCTCAGTGATTGAATGCGTACTAGTGGAACTACGTGGTGGAGAATCAATACGAGGACAATGGTTTGAAAGCAATCGTGATTCGTGCCCTAATCACGCTGAATCGAAGAATTTAAGCTCAAACTTGAAGCACCACTGCCACCGCATTGGAAGGCTTATGAGAAATTACTAATCTCTCCTTCCTATTCATATGTTATGGGAGTGTGATGAACGACGATGTGAGAAAATTGCGAGATTGATTCCAAAGCGAAGGCATTGAAGACAATATTCTTACTAAACTCCAAGAGCTATGGGAATTAAAAATTTTACAACCGACAATCTTACTTCCTTCATAAAAACCCTAAACCTAGTCTTCTTAATATGCCCAGGTATTAAGCTCCAATAGTCAGATTGCACGGGTAATGAGAGTAGACGACCCAATAAAAATATATGTATTCGCAAGTACACGACAAATTTAGCGATACAACACCACCATGTTTTGAATGACACGACTTTTGCTACACCAATCGTTTACAAAGTCAATAATATTGATTTTGGAACCCATGATTTTGGTAGCATATTTTTGAAAAATATGCTTGGCAAACACTGATTGAGTTCTACTTCACCAAATGATATGATTGATCTTTTAACAAATGTCATCATTCTTTATAGGTGGATGCATATTTGTCCAGTGTCTTAAAGGCTACTTGGCATGGACATGGCAAAAGATCAAAGACTCCATGCGAAGATATTGGCACTGTTGCTGGTGGTATCGATTTTATTCCGATCTGCCATGGTGGATGAGATCATCCATTTGCAACCAAAGCTTCACTGTTACTATACTGGCACCACGTATCCTTCTTGTTGGAGAAGGCATCCTCTCTCTGTTGATTTTTACTGTGTTTTCTCACCCTGCAATTTATCCCAATCCCGGTTTCAGTCACTCCTTATCACTCCAAATGTTTAATGCCCTTTCCCAATATTAATGAAATTTGCAAACATTAATATGCATTAAATATTAAAATGATATTTGACTGAAACACATGAAATAAATAATCTTTTCTATGGTTGTCTTAAAAAACTCAGAAATTATATCAGCACACACACATTTAATGACACAATGATATTTGGTCAAATGACCCTGGAAAAACCCCAGTGTGGGGAAAACCAGTGAGAGAGAGGAGTTCTTCTTATTTCTTCAATTCTGGAAATTACATATTAGCAAAATCAAAACCAGCAGAATGTACTTATCTCTTCCCTCGTTTTCCGTGCTTGAAATTTACAGGAAGAAACCCAACTCAGCCAACCTCGAAAACTGTGCACAGACAGCCGTACCGTACGGACTGTACGGACCGTACAGACTGTTGAAAAACGTGCCCAGAAATATGCTGTTGCTGTACGACAGCCGTACGACCTGTACGGCTCAATAAATGCGCCCTTCTGCCTTGAAAAACGAGCTGCTGTACGGCCTGTACAGAAAATTATTGGCTGCTGTACCAAATCCGTACCGTACGGATTCCTCTCTTGCTGCTGTTTTGCCTCGAAGTCCGTGCCCTTCTTTGCCTTGGAAATCGTGCCTCTTCTTTGCTGAAAACCCTTCTTCAGAAAATGGAAACTTCCTCCTTCTCTTGCTCTCTCTCAATCTCTCAATCTCTCCAAGAAAGAATGACTTCTCATTTGGCCTTTTTCCTCCTTTAGAATCCCTAAGTGACTTTTAGGTTACCTTTTTGATCCAAGGGCTCACATTGCCCAAGATCAACGGTGAGAATTAAATGCTCCATTAAATTCACTTTATTTAATTTCACTCACCCAACTTAAATAAAAACCCACTTGGTGCTTTAAGTTCCTAAGTCACTTTTCACTTTCTAATTTAAAGTTCACTTTACCATTTATAAAGTGACTTTATGAAAAAGACCCACTTTTAAGTTGTGGACCACATTCCTAGGTAAAAGTTTAAAAAACCCATAGGAACCACTTGTCCAAGGTACAAATCTTCATTAAAAATTCAACACTCTCATCGCAACCCTAGTTGTCGTCTTTGTTGGCTACGTCGCAAATCACACTATTCTCGACCATATCGCTTCCTTCTGCACTGCTGGCAAATGTTGCGAGATTGAAGATATTTCTCATTGATCGTCCAACAATGAGTGATGGAGGAAACCCTAAGTTTCACGTAGAAAGAGCAGGAATACGAATGGAACAAATAGTAGAACGAGATGAGGGAAAGAAGGTGCGCATTCGAAGACGAGGTGAAATGGTAGTCGTTTAGCAAACCAGAGGAGGTGAACGGTCAATTAGATTAGGGTTTTACACAGTTAGAGAATTTTTGAGTGGGAAGGTATGGGCAGTCTTGTAGATGGATAGACATCAGAGATGACAGGTTGACAGACAGAGGAACATTTTTGTAGACGGGGATGGAAAATGCCTCTGGACGACTTAGCTATGGATAACTACCATAGCTCAATTCAGGCCTAAAAACTAAGGCGACTTTGATACCACTGTTGGATTACTCAAAATGGAGGTAGGCGTGAGTTGCATTTTTTCATTAATATGATATAGATATAAATACATGTAGATGACCTTTGGATTCGAATTCCAAGAGGTCTCTTAGACTCTTGATGATCATTACACTCACTTGACTTTTCAAATTCCTTCAAGTGTGTAACCATAATAGATTCCATTTCCAACATATCTTTTTTTTAATATCATCTCTAACCTTGTAGACTTCATTATGTTGTTTAATATTTCACTTAACTTTGCTTGAAGATGTCCATCATATACCTTCTATGAATCATTTGACATGAGGAGAAAAACAAGCATCTAAAGGCACATGTCTCAATTTTTTCAATCCACTTGGAGAATATGGATAGACTGTCTTGAATGACGAGGTGGTAGTATTAAGATTTAAGGAATTGTTCAGAGCAAACTCAGCTTGAGGTAGCGTCAAACACCAATATCTTGGTCTGTTGTGTAGTAGATAACATATGATAAAATTTCCAAGATTCTAATTAACTACAATCTGCCTTTTAGTTTGAGGATGATAGGCAAAACTAAATTGAATCGGTGACCTGAATGTCTTCCATATTGTTTGCGAAAATGGCTCAGGAATTTAGTATCCCTATCAATGACGATAGAGAGAGGCAAACCTTATAATGAAATGTCTTCTTTTCAGAAAATCCTTGCAATATTTTATACATATCCATGTTTAGTACTAGCTATAAAATGCACTCCAATAGAAAAGTGATATTGCCATAGATAAAGTATCATTGAGTTTGCAGGAAATGCCAAAACAAAGTTTGCACTTGTGTGTTGGCACAATTTATCTAGTAATGGTAAGGGTTGGTGTTTGCCAATATTTTGTTGCTTACTTAATGCTTGGCAAGTTCTTTGCAAAACCCATAGGCTGCTCTTATGTCCAGACCATTTTCATAAGCATCCATTAGGTGCTCAAAACCAACCACATAATTGGTTGGTCAGAACTACCAACAATATCCTTTATTGATTTACTGCATCTGCAATCACATTTGTCTTACTTGGCTTATGATTGATAAAAAAAACTTTGAGCATGACAAACATTTAACTTGTTGCGAGTTTGAAAATATTTCAAAGTTTGATGATCTGAACTTTGTATGAACTCCTCAGGCATCGAATGATGCTTCCAATGTTAAAATTTTTGGACGATGGTAGCAGATTCTGCACATAGAAAACCCTACCATCTTAAACAAAAAACTTCAAGGACTATCAAACTGTAAATTCTGAATATGTTAATCTACTAATGCATCATAATGAAAATATAGGACAAAAAGTACAAAACTGAACTCTCAAACCTGCAACCTGCTTTTCATTAAATCTGGAAAAACAATACACTGCTATGACTCAAAGTACTCTGCTAATCATGACTACACAACCCAATCTCACTCAAAAACATTGAAAAATAACCACCTCCACTGCGCCTTCTTTATAGATGAAGAAAGCTAGTGGAGAAAACATAAAAACAACGCATCCTTGTGGGTTCCAAAATTAGAAAAGCAAAACCTAAGGTAATTTTGTTCTAGAGAAGTGGGCCTACTTGCATGAGCTAACTACCTAGGGAAGTACACTCGAGGCTAATCATGTACAAGGCATTCATCTCATACCTAGAATAGCACAGAAGAAAAACTCAGAATCGACAAAAAATTGGCAAGGGTCCTGAAAACATCTCCTTGGAAAAAATCAGCCAAAAAACCGGAAAGCCTCAACAAACATTAAAAAATACATAATTTATTCATTTTTTTTCAAAATTTTAAACATTTTTCCATATACAAAGTAACAACAACATCATATAAACACACAAACACTTAAATATGGAGAAAGCACTGATATATATGATATAGTGGATGCCAAATAAAAATCGATACATCAAAGTCATTACTGAAAGTCTGAAACCAATACAAAATGACATCAATGATCACATATATAAATGTATATGTCCCAAAACTAGCAACTAGCTATATGATATCAAATTATCAATGCCCTCTCCCCCTTTTACGAGAAACAATCAGGGGCTGTTTGCTAGGCCTTGAACTAGAGGCAAAAGGTCCTGATCGTGCATCAATGTTGGATGGAGGACTAGCTACTCCAATTTGTGTAGAAAGTGGTGTTCCACTTTCAACTAGCTCATCATTCTCCATATTGTATGGATGAAGCTCCTCCTCCTCCTCCTCCTCCTCCTTGTCCTCGTCCTTCTGCTGCTTCTCTTGGTCCCCTTCCTCTAACCACGCAGGTGCCTCATCCAAGAGAGGCACATCAACCTCCACCCTCCACTTAGACAATATATCAATATTGTCCAAAGAAATGGCATCCACTTCTGGCTCTTTCTCCATCTGCCTCATCCAAACCCGAAGATTGTAGTGGACGTACACCAAGTCATTGAGACGTTGGATTGTCAACCTGTAAGAGGGTCATAAAAAACTTGATGAGTGTTGAGGGTTATAAATTTAAATTACAATAAATGTAATTGGCTAATTGCTTTGTTAAAGTTTTAAGTTCTAAGTTCTAACTTGTTGCATCTTTTGGAGTATATTTTGTCAAAAATACTCCAATTGCGCTCGCAACCCAAAGAGCTACAGGTTTGATTGAGTATTCTAATGGCAACTTTTCGTAAATTTGGTGCTTTTGTGCCATAGTTCATCCACCAAACATTTGCAACAAATAAGAAAGAAAGAAAACATTAAAGTTTTAAACAATGAACATAATTAACTTTCAAATAAAAATTTAAATTTTGAAATTTAAAATACATAATTGAATTTTAAAAATCTAATGACTTACGTGGCATCAAAGTGGTCCTTAGCTTGATTGCATCTTCAAAGCCAAATAATGCATCACATTCTCTATACATCTCTATCTCGCGATTTATTTGATCGCGAGTGACAACATCAGGTACCATCCTCCGAAGACAAGTAAAGAGGCCATCCATCACCTCGTCATTAAAGTCAAAGTTGCATTTGTAGGAAAATACAGGGTTGAGGAAAAACGCTACTGCATGAATGGGTCGATGGAGCATTTCGATCCATCGACTATCAATCAAATCCCATATCATCATCAGTCTGTTGTACCTAGGGGTACCCTTTCCCTCATAATAAGCCCAGATAGATTCTTTGGCCTTATCCATGGTCTCATACAAATAGTCCATTACGAGCTTATCGCCATCAACCAATTTCAGAACCTTTACCAAAGGTTCAACAACTGAGCAGACTTCTTCTACTCCTTCCCAGAAGGAGTTCGTATACACCAATTTGGCAATGGCTCTACCATCCACTCGCTTGCTATATCTGCAATCATGCCACTCACTAGAAACAAACATTTGCTTTAACTCATCCTGACATTGAAACAAAGACTGGAGGGTGAGGAAGTGTGTTGCAAAATGTGTGACCGTCGGACATTGCAACTCCCTATCTTTGGTGTGTGTCTTCATGAGGTTGAGAACAAAACCATGGTCATATATGAACTTAGGGATGCTCTTCGCCTGATCAATCACCTCCTTGATGAAGGGAATTTTCCCCACTTCCTCAAGCATCAAATGCAATGTGCAGTGCATGGAGTCCAAAACACTGTGCTATGCCTCTCCATAAGCATCCTACCAACAACCACATAATTAGCTGCATTATCTGTCACAATTTGCACCACATGGTGTGCACCAATCTCCTTGATGAACCATGCAACAACTCACATAATAATGTTGCATCTTTCACATGTGCGGATGCATCAACTGATTTTATGAACATGGAACTTTTAGGACAATGTACCAAGAAATTGAGAAGGGTCCTACCCTTCCCATCTGTCCATCCATCAAACATCACTGTGCACCCAAAGATTTCCCATGATTCTTTGAACTCTGCCAACCTGGCATTGATGTCCTTCTTCTCTACTTGAAGAATAGGCCCCAACAACTCCTCATATGAAGGGGCTTTAAACCCCAGGCCAACACTTGCAATGGCATCACATATCGGCTGCCAAAAATGGGTTGTTTCTGGGGATGGTGAGAGGTAAGTCACTCCAGAAAAGACACCTCCCCATTAACCTGCTTGCTTCTTGCTGCTCCCTTTTTTTAACCACTGATTTAATCGATGGTTGTGCTCCAGCTCTAGTTTTTGGAACAAAGAAAGATGGGATCCTCCCAACAGGTGAATCTACGGCTGTGGAGGCCCTCCCACTACCCTCAGTGGCATTGACAGATATCCTTGAACTTTGATATGTCTTTAAAGCTGCAACTTCAACTTTCTTTGTGTTAAGTTTTTAGTGCTGTTATTAGGCTATTTCCAATTTACATGAACATTCAATGCATTTCCAAAACAATAGCATAAAGAGGATCGCTGAAAAAAACACAATCACAAGGTACGTTGCATTTTATCTTGGGAAACCCTCATGGGGGAGAAAACCCAACAAAAACTTCCTCAATAATAGATTGCCAATACAATGCCAAGACTAAGACCAAAACAACAAGAATAAACCAAGATTGAACATGCACCTCTGTTCTCCTTCCTCTTGCAACTGCAATTGCAACTGCCTTCAAGATATGCGCACTAGATGAGTGAGTGTGAGTGTGTACAAGTAAGGCACCAACCTCACATATAAATACTAGTTGAGGAGGCACTAGGGTTATGTCACTTCACTTAGTGGGGCCGACTTCTCCTAGAAGTGGTTAAAACCACTTTATAAATACTAGGGGGCGACTTTACAAATGCCACCATACAAATATAGTTTGACCAATCCACAAAAGGGGATTTGATCTTATACAAGACTCGACATGATCAATCCACAAAAGGGGACTTGATCTATAAGATAATAACTCAAATTTAATTATCATATTCTTTGAAGTTACAATATTTCAACACTCCCCCTAAACGAGAAGGGTATTCTACTGACATGATCCAATACAACATCATCAAGAGAAGGAGAGGGCATCATCAACATCTGGAACACTGATTGTCACATCTATAAATCATCAAAAGTTCTTCTCATCATCATTTACAACATGGAGCTGAAGTAACATCATCATCATGAAGCTGAAACATCAACATTAACAACACGAAACTGAAACATCAACATCAACAACACGAAGTTGAAACAACATCATCAACAACACAAAGCAAGAACAACAACATCACTCAACATGTGGCAACAAAACGAGGCAGGTGCATCAACAACAACATTTGTGGTACTTTGATAGATCGTCCTCAAACAACATCAACAACACAAAGCAAGAACAACAACATCACTCAACATGTGGCAACAAAACGAGGCAGGTGCATCAACAACAACATTTGTGGTACTTTGACAGATCGTCCTCACTGGACCTTTAGGATCTGCCTAGGAATCATAGGATTTCCTAGGATATAAAATCTTAAAAAGCTACCATGTGGTACTTTGACAGACTGTTCTTACCAAACCTTTGGGATCTGCCCAGGAATCATAAGATTCCCTAGGATATAAAATCGTAACTGAGCTACCACTATTGACCACAATCGACACATTCATGCACAGGTACTCTGACAGACCGTTCTTACCGGAGCTTCAGGATTTGCCCAAGGATGGTCAATCTCCTAGGATATAAAATCCTAACGGAGCTACCCGTTGTTAGTCAGGATACCATAGTATCATCAACATCACTCCCCCTTTCGAGGGAGGTCCTTTCGGACAACACCAAGCTTGTCTCTGAAGTACTCAAACTTCACACGAGACAGAGGCTTGGTCAACACATCTGCAACCTGCTCATCTGTGCTAACATATTGGATCTTTATAGTTCCCCTCTGCACCATATCACGAATGTAGTGATACCGGATCTCTATGTTCTTCGACTTATCATGGAACACTGGGTTCTTCGTCATCTTTACACAACTCTGGTTATCACATAGAATCTCTAGATCGAACAGACCTATCAACAACTTCCGAAGCCATATGGCAGAACATGCTGCAATGTACTCTGCTTCTGTCGAACTTAGAGCAATACTAGATTGCTTCCTGCTTTGCCATGAAGTCATGGTTGACCCCAAACTCAAACAACATCCTGAAGTGCTCTTTCTGTCTGAAGCACTTCCAACCCAATCTGAATCAGTGTAACCATACAATCTGAAGTCATGATCTCCAGTATAACAAAGACCATAATCCAACGTACCCTTAAGGTATCTCATCACATGCTTTGCAGCTACAAGGTGAACACGTCTGGGCTCCATTAGGTACTCACTCAAGGTGTTCACAACAAAGCATATATCTGGCCTGGTATTCGTCAAATACATCAACGATCCAATACTCTGTTTGTATAGAGTAGCACCAACCAACTTCGACAAAGTATCAACCAAGAACTTCAAATTCGTTTCCATGGGTGTGTTCATGGCTTTACATTCAAACATGTCAAATCTCTTCAGTATTTCAACTACATACTTCCCTTGGTTAAGGAAGATCTTCTATGGGCTCTGCCAAACTTCAAGACCTAAGAAATAATGCATTGGGCCTAGGTCTTTCATCTCAAACTTTGCAACGAGCTTTTTCTTGCAATTTGTGATGAGCTTTTCTTCTCCAGTCAAGAAAAAATCATCCACATGTAGTAGCAATATAACTGGCTCATCATTCATAACCTTGAAGTAAAGGTTAGGATCAACTTTACTTTTGGTAAAGCCCAAGCTTGTCAGGAAACTATCAATTCTGCCATACCAAGCTCTAGGAGCTTGCTTTAACACGTACAGAGCTTTCTTCAACCTGCAGACATAAATCTTTCTATTTTCTTCAAACCCTTATGGTTGTTCTATATACACTTCTTCTTCATTAACACGATTTAAGAAAGCTGTTTTCACATCCATTTGGTGCAACTTCCACTTCATTTTGGCTGCAAGAGCTATGATGGTTTTGATAGAAGTGTATCTGGCTACAGGGGAAAATGTTTCTTCATAGTTAGTACCTTCTTTTTGAGAAAATCCATGAGCCACAAATCTTGTCTTATATTTTTCAATACTTTCGTTTGCTGCATGTTTTATTTTGTTTATCCACTTGGAAGATGCCACATCTTTGTTCTTTGGTCTAGGAACTGCTTCCCATACATCATTCTTCATAATGGACTTGTATTCTTCTGTCATGGCATCCATCCATTCTTTCTCTTGAACGACTTCTTCAATGCAAGTAGGTTCCATTTCTACGAGATCACACATTAAGGCCATATAACTGGAGAATGGCTTAGGTTTCTTGCTTTGTCTCATGGTTCCTTCTGGGGCAACATACTTGTCTGCATTCTGAATAATTTCTCTAGCCCACGCTGGCTTCCTCTTGTGAGAGATAGTCATACGGGGAGGTTCTTAATATTCTATCATATCACGATCTTTTGGAATCTCATCATTAGGGGTAACTCTAACTTCCTTCACGGGTTCTGTAACTCTGGGAGCTACAGGTTCTTCTTCATATACTTCTTCAAGCTGGCATTTCCTTGATCTTTTGGGTGCTGCATCTTCATCAAAGGTTACATCTCTGCTGATCTCAATATGATGGTAACCTGATATGTAAATTCTAAAGGCCTTAGAGACCTCACAATATCCAACAAATATTCCCTTCTTTCCTGAAGGATCCATCTTAGTTCTCTTTTCTTTCGGAATGTGTACAAATACTGGACAGCCAAATATTTTGAGATGGTTTACTTCTGGCTTCTTTCTGGTGAACATTTCTTTGGGAGTTTTGAATCCAAGTGCACTATGGGATAATCTGTTTTGGACATATACTGTTGTTCTTGGTACTTCAGCCCATAAGTGCATTGGAAGATCTTGATCATGAATCATAGTCTTTACTACTTCCATAATCCTTCTATTCTTTCTTTCTGCTACAACGTTTTGTTGAGGATTATAGAGAGTGGTGAGCTCCCTCTTAATCCTGACATCTTTGCAAAAGCTTCCAAATTCATTTGAAGTGTACTCTCCTCCATTGTCTGACCTGAGTATATTGATTTTCCTTTCGAAGATGTTTTCTACCAAGGCTTTGAATTCCTTGAACTTTCCAAGTACTTCATCTTTTGACTTCAAGAAATAAACCCAAGTCTTACGGGAGTAATCATCAATAGAGGATACATAGTATACATACCCGCTTAGAGAGGCTGATGGCATTGGACCGCATATGTCTGAGTGGATAAGTTCCAAGATTCCTTCTGCTTTACTGTCTCTCTTTGTAAAATGATTCTTTATGTTCTTTCCTTGTGCACATCCCTTGCATACACCTTCATGATTAACCTTTAATTCTGGGAAACCTGTAACTACCTTGCTTACATATGGTAAGCCTTTGTAGTTGATGTGAGTTAGTCTTCTATGCCAAAGTTCAGAAGAACTTTCAGTAGAGTGAGTCTAGGCTACATTTGACTGACATTATAACTAGTATAAACCACCTTCTTTTGTTCCAATAACAACTGCATCTTTTATAGTTTTTCCTTTAGACCACATAAGAACTTCACCATCTATGAATGCAACCCTGAAATCTTTCTTATCTAGGGCTGAAATAGAAAGTAAGTTCTTTTTCAAACCTCGTACATAGAGTACGTCCTTCATTCTCATTGGAGTTCTTGAATCAAGTTTGTAGGTGGATTCTCCCATTCCTTTGATAGGGTACTGATAATCATCTCCAAGTGAAATTTTTCGGGGGAAGTCCTTTTCTATAAGGCTAGAGAGAATATCTTTCTGACCTGTCATGTGTTTAGATGCACCACTACCTATGAGCCAAGTATCCTTTCCAGGTGTCACAGATCTTGAGAGGGCGGAAAACAAAACATAATCTTCAATCTCTTCTTTAGTTGACTTCTTGGGTGACTCATCATCTTTAGTTGCATGGGCATGATGTCTTTTGTTATTTCTCCTCTTGTATTCTTCTCTTCTGGTAGGATAGTTCTTAGCAATGTGTCCCATCTTATCACAATGATAACATTGATAAGAGGAGAAATCTTTTCCCTTTCTTTGACCCTTATGATATTTCTGGAATTTCTTTGGAGAGTAAGATTCTTTATGAAAGTGGGTTTCCTTTTGAAAATGAGACTTTTTCTTTCCACCCTTAGCATGAGCAACTAGGGATTGATCTTCATCTCTTAATAGGACGACTTCTCGGTTGGCCACTCTTGCTTCTTCTTGAACACATTCTTCCCATAAACTGTCGAATTAGAGTTTCTCTTTTCTTGCACAAATAGTTTAGATGAAGGCATCCCAAGGTCTTGTGAGACCATTAAGAGTTGTCATTATGAGTTCATCTTCATCTAGGTTGTCTCCAATTGCCTCTAACTGTTCCTTGAATTGAGAAACCCTAGAGAAATAGTCTTGAATTGTTTCTCCTTTTTGCATCTTTGTATTCTTGAGTTGGGTTCTCAAGTTCATATTTTGGTTGATGTTCTTTCCTTCATACATTCTTGTTAGGGCACCAAACATATCTTTTGGAGCATTCTTAGAAGACACTTGAGGGATCAAGTGGTCTTTAATAGAGTCTGCAATTATCCTTTTAGCCTTAATCATATCCTTCTTGTACTTCTTTTTGGCTGCATCTTCTTTGGGTCCTGGTACATTTTCTTTTATGAATTTCGCAAGGTCATTTTCTTGAAGAATGAGTCCAATTCTGTACTTCCAGGCACAAAAATTTTCCACACCTTCGAGCTTGTCAACAAGCTTGGTGCTTGCAAGCATCTTGACCCGGAGCTAAGAAAATGACCAGAAAATGAAAGTGCTCTAAAATTGAAACTGAGCTTACTAGGAGATGCGCTGGGCTGAGGCAAGTTTGCTGGAGTTGACTGTATCAGAAAATTCCAAATTTCACCCCTTGAAACTTGACCTAAGTCTTAAAGTGACAATAATTTCACTTCAGTAAAGTAAATTAATGAACATAAAGTGAACTATGGAAACTTAAGTGAGTTTATGAGATATAATCTGAGTTGTCGATTTCTAGGTTAGCCTTAAGGATTAGGCTAAAGGAGGCTAAAGGAGGGTAAAGTGAGATTGAATTGTTCATTCTGGAGTTTAGAGTGAAGGAGGAAAGGGGAAGGGGGGCGCACCAAAGAGAGTGGCACACCATTATTGTGGAGAAGGAAGCTTGAGATTCCTCGAGGGCACATCTTGGGATGAGGAGTGCAAGGCAAGCATGAGTATGGGCACATTCTTGTGAGAGGCAAGGGGCACACTATAGCAAGCAAGAAGAGGGTGCATCTTGGTGAGAAACTAAGTTTTGGTCGCAAAGGCTTGAAGGAGAAGCGTTCTTCTTGGTGAGCTTGCAAACAAGCTAGAAAGGGGGTGCACTAGTGACTAGTGTGCATTTAGCTTGAGAGAAGGGTTGCTGCAAGGTTGGGGGTGCACCAAAGGTTGAGGAGGGTGCACAAGGGAGCTGGGGGTGCATTCAATCAAGCAAGGGCTCACACTTCAAGGCAAGTCAAAGCAAAGGCAAAGCAAAGGCATAGCAAGAGAGAAGGGCACACCAAGCAAAGAACGCTTGTGTTCTAAGGCTGGCAGGCACAAGTTTTGAGGGACTCCATTGCAAGCTTGAGAAGAAGGTTGGATTGTATCAGGTTTGAGGCATATTTACTTGTTGTAGCATTTGCTTTTAGATCTCCATATATATATATATATATCCATCTCTCTTACTGGTTCTCTCCATGAGGGATTTTTCAGGGTCATGTTGACCAAAAACACTTGTGTACATTTGTCATGGTTTGATTAGTATTTTCAGTTGGAGGTTGTTAAAGATCCTAGAGGTGTATTTGATGTTTAATGCATGTTAAAGAAGGCTAACTTGGACGACAAAACTATCCATCATTAAACCTTATAACAAGAGGTACTAAAGAGCATTAAATCAAAGCTTAAGGGCAGATTTCAGAGTGGGTAAAGTTCATATTTGTTGGCTGTTCTGGACCGCGAGAAAACAGTCCTAAAACAGCAAGGAAAACAGTTTGAAAGTACCTTGAACTTAGTGCCCAACAAGAGGACAATTGACAGGCCTGTTGGGCAGCCTTAGGAATCTCAAATTTCTTCACGCAGATAATCCCCAAAATGATATCTCAACAGTAATTTTATTTATAAGGTGAAGAGTCCTTGATGTCAAATGTTTGAGGCAGGATTTTGTTAACCTTTTTAAAGTGGTTTCCGCCTTGGATTATTGTCAACTAGTGTTCAAGTAGTTCACGTGCTCATGTTTTCCATCTTCTTTTGGATGATGAACAAGGCTTCTGCATCTCTTTTTGGATAACTGAGCTGGGTGTTACCCTTGCAACTGAGTTGACTAGTAAAGAATTTTCTAGGAGAGTTATTAAGTTGAGGTCAGGAAAAATGACTACTGTAGTTATTCTGCAGTTTCATTTTTACTATATCCAAAAGCATAAAGTAATTGTTAAGAGTTCTTCAAAACTTGTGGTTCCAGGGTTGTGAGTCCACTGGATTAGGATTAACTACAGTGTTGACATCTTGCCCTATCTAGTAGCCATAAAAAATGTGCCTTTTGTATTTAGTTTATATAAATATCTAGATTTGAGACCAGCAGTAAAGCCATGCAAGAGAAGCCCTTTTTTTTGTTTACAAAGGCCAGAACAGATTACTCATGGCATGTTATATTATTTTTATTTTTGATTAAAATTTCAGGTTCCCGTGACTTAGCATCTATGATTTTGTATTTGTATTTGTTCAGATGAAAGGCATTTATTCATGTATTTTTTTTTTGCAAAATACTGAAGCTGCCCATCTTAGCACTTATTTCAAATTACATGTTTGCTAAAGGTACTGCATCTACTTCATCAACAATAGCAACTGCATCAACAGCAAGTACATCACAATCCGGTTTTGCTGGAATTACTGGATCTAGTGCAGCGCAAGTGTCATCTGCTGCTACTGCTGGAACAACTTCAGGGTACATCCTAATGCATAAGGCAGATTTTGGATATCGTGATGTTTTATATTATTTTAGTAAATACGTAATCATCTGTAGTGTTATATTTGACGGATTCTTAAAAAGGAAAATTGGTTTATTTTTACAGAAACACAGGATCTGCAGCTATAAATACATCGCTTCGAACACCTCAAACTCCCTCCGAAATAACTGGAAAAACTGTTGAGGAGGTGACATCACTTCCTTTTCTCTATCGCATGCTCTTAGAAATTGGTGCATTCTTGCCCAAGGCCATGTTGCACATATCAGAACTCTGGATGTCTTTGCTTACATTGAATTGAAATGTGTGTTATGTGCTAGTGGATCCGATTGTTCTCACACTCAATCTTTTTTATTTATTTCTTAGAGCAGTGTCTTACTGGGCTGCTTAATAGGGCTATGTTTCTGAAAATAACATAGTAGGTGATCACATAGATGCCCTTTCACGAACTGCACTTGAGAAAACAGAATTTCCTCCAAAAAACCAGAAGATTTTTCTGGAGGCCAAATATAGCTTCAAGTAGAATGGGGCGTTGTTGATTTTTCTTAGTGCTTAATAGTTCTAGCTCCAAGTTGGATAAAATTGATTGGTTGAAAAATATAAAGATGCTACTTTTGCTCAGTGAATTTCTCCTCCCTAAAAGCTGCTACTTAAGGTTGCTGGAAAGAAACTATGAGACCTTGTTCAACCCTAGAGCACGATAAAATTCTTAGCTGGATGTTTAGATGCATCCTCTTTTAAGTAATACGATATTCACGGCCTTAGTAGAAATATCTACTCAAGAAATCAATGATATCTAAAATAGTTGATCTGAAATTGAAAATATTGATGGGTGTTTTCTTCTTACATTTGGCACAGTACTTGATTTGTAGGTAAGCACGCTTTTACTTTTATATTTCTGTGTTGTTTGGAGTTTTGATCTTTAGAAATATTTATGAAACTTGTGTTTTTCTGAGTTTTATTTCCCTCCTTTTGTGCTTCTAAGGACATGTTTTTCAATTTGTGGGTTGTATCTTTCACTCAATATTCTTTAAGTTCTTTGATCATTCATCATCAACCTGGTTTTGATACAGTAGTCCAATTTGGGCTGGATTATCAAAGCCAAGATTACTTCCTTTTCTCTATCGTGTGTTCTTAGATATTGGTGCATTCTTGTATTACAAAAATCAAGCAGATAAAGAAAACAAGCTAACTTGAAAGAGTTCTTCGTATTGTATATCATAACGAGAAAGCAAAAGCTTTCTTATATAGGATTACAAGCAAGTTGAATCAATCCACTTCATGAATGTGTGTTAGACTAAGAAACACAATAAAGTGAAATAAGACATAAAAGTATAAAATAAACTAAAGTCAAATTGACTTTATTAATCCCTAATCTAATATCTAATTGACCATTATAAGCTAATAATTACTTTGACACCATCCCTTAATGGTCAATCTACTAACTACACCAAGCTTATAATGGAATTTTACATATCTTTCAGGACCCAAAGTCTTGGTGAGAATTTCTACAGTTTCGTCCTCTGTTTGATAGTACCGCAACTTGATAAATCCATCCTCTACAAGTTCTTTGATGAAGTGACAGTGTACATCAGTTTCGTTCTCTGTTTGATAGTACCGCAACTTGATAAATCCATCCTCTACAAGCTCTCTGATGAAGTGGCAATGTACATCAACATGTTTGGTACGCTCGTGGATGATTGGATTCTTGGCAAGTTTGATCACCCCTTGATTGTTACATAATAGGGGTGTTGGCTCTATTTGCTGCATCTGCATATCTAAAAGCATCCCCCTGAGCCATACTGCCTTATATGCTCCTTTCATTGCACCTCGATATTCTGCTTCTGTCAATGAAACGGCTACTGCATGCTGCTTCTTCCTAGTCCATGTCACTGCATCCATGCCAAGGCTGAAAACATATCCAAAAGTGGATTTTCTATCATCAACAGAGCCTGCCCAATCTGAATCTGTATACCCACACAATCAAGGGTCTTTGCTTCTGTTATACAAAACGCTGAAGTCAAGTGTCCCTTTCACATATCTCAACACTCACTTAGCGACAGTCCAATGCTCTACTTTTGGCGCTGTCATGAATATGGAAATTAAGGTCAAAGCCAAACTCAAATCAGGTCTAGTGGCTATAAGATATATCAAGCCACCCACTAGTTGCTTGTATACTAACTCATTAACCTCCTTAGAGATATTTTTGGTTGAAAGTTTCAACCCTTTCTATATAGGTGTAGATGAGATTTTGCGATCTGTTATTATGAACCTGTCAAGTGAACTCTTTGTTGAGATTTGGGTTCTAAGGAAAGTGGTACCCTTGTGTTTGTGAGTCTCTAAACACAAAGGGGGAGAGTATTACCCTCATGCTATTACTTTATGTTCTAATTTCACATTGACTTTATTCACTTAAGTCATAAAGTGAAATTAGTCATTAAGTCTAAAGTGACATTTAATTCACTTGAGTAAAGTGAATTAATGAACATAAAGCACACTATGGAAATTTATGTCAAAGTGGGTTTCCAACTGATATTTATGAGATGTATTCTCATTTGTTGATTAGATTTGGGCTAGATCTAATCTAGGCCCTTGATCTTCTAGATTTGGCCTAAGAGAGGCTAAAGGAGGCAAAAGGGGTAAATAGAGATTCAATTGTCACTTGAAAGAGTTGAGTGAAGAAAAGGAAGAGAGGAAGAAGGCTTGGACGCTCTTCTTGAGAGGAAGAAGACTTGGGCGCATTCTTGGAGGTTGGAGGTTGGGCGCAAGTGTTGGAGCAAGGGACACAATCTAGAGAAGAGGCGCACAAGCTAGTGGAGGGACACATCCCAAGAGAGGTGGTGCATCTAGCTTGTGAGAGGGTGCATCCTAGAGGAAGAGACACTCATACTTGGAGTAGGGTGCACTCTTGTGTATAGAGGGCGCACTTGTTGGTGTGGGTTGCAAGCCAAGGAGTAAGGCCAAGTGTGAGTTAAGGGGCACACCATATTATTGGGTGCTTTCTCCAAGGTAAGGGGCGCAAGACTACATCAAAGCAAGGCAAAGGAAAGGTAAGGGCTAAAGCAAGGCAAGGCAAGGCAAGTGGAAGAGGTGCACTGAGGCAAAGGGTGCACACTTCTAAGGCTAACAGGCACAAAGAAATAAAGAACTCCAAAGCATCTTGAGAGGAGTTTCTATTGTATTGGGTTCTTTAGTTGTATTTATTTGTTGTAGCTCTTACTTTGAGATCTCCATATATACATCTATCTCTCTCACTGGATTTCCCCATGGGGGTTTTTCCAGGTCATGTTCACCAAAAACATCATGTGTTCCTTTATTATCTTTGCTTAGTATTTTCAGTTGTAGGTTGTTAAAGATCCTAGAGGGGTATTCTATATTTTATGGAGTTTTGTATGTGCCATCTGTGGACAACAAATTCCCTATTAAACCATCTAAAACAACCATAAAAGAGCATTGAATCATTTCCTAGAAGGTAGATTTCAGTGGGTAAAGATCAGACATGTTGGTTGTTTTTGGACAACAAGTATACAGTCGTAAAATAGTGTCTAAAATCAGATTCGAAAGTGCCTAAAACTTAGGGTCCAACTAGGTCAAAGACAAACTTGTTGGGTAGCCTTAGGAACTTCGAATTTCTTCCCTCTTGACATATTTTGCTTGTGAGACAATAATTCTGCTACCTGTTTGCCGAACTTCTACACCTAGATAGTAGTGTGGGAGGCCTAGATCAACGATGTCAAAAGTTTTGCTCATATTGGATTTGATTTGTTCTATATCTCTTTTGTCACTACCTGTAATAATGATATCATCTACATATATGACGAGAAGGATGATATAATTACCAATTCTTTTGGCATACATATTGGAATTTGAAGGACTTAGTTGGCACCCCTGTTCATCCAAGTCTTTGTCAATATTCACTTACCATGCCCTGGGTGCTTGCTTCAGACCATATAGAGCCTTCTTTAGTCTGTAGACTAGATGGTCCATTCTTGGAACCTAAAAACCCCGTGGTTGATACATGTGAAACTCTTCCTACAAATCTACATCGAGGAAGGCACTCTTCATGTCCACTTGATGGACCTTCCAGCAAAATTGTGCTTCCATGGCTAGAACAAGTTGGATGGTGCTCATCTTTGTTGTAGGAGCAAAACTCTTCTCATAGTCAACACCTTCTTGTTGAGAGAACCTTTTAGAAACCAACTATGTTTTGTACTTGTCAAATGTACCATCTGCATTGTACTTGACCTTGTACAACCATTTGTAGTCAATGGGTTTCTTCACTGGTGGAAGAGCTGTGAGGTCCCAGGTTTGATTTTTCATCAAATCTCATGTTCAATTGCCATGGCCTTTTTCCATTCATGTCTCCCTTTCGCCTCCTCAAACAACTATTTTGGAACCATTGGCCATCAAAGCAAAGTTTATCGTGTTTGGTTTTTGTTTGTTCTTTCCTCTCATTGATTTTCCCTCAATCAATTCACCTATCCGAACATCTCCAATGGTGTTGTGCCACCACTTGGGTCTCTTTTGGAATTCTCCTCATCCTCACCTATATCTGTGTCATCCAAATGCTGGTTTGAGCTATCTACATCAGAAATTATCGGCCCAGAAGACTCCTTATGGTCATAATCTTCCCTCGCTTCAGGTGGAGTTGCTAGAAGATTGACACTTGAATCTTTATCCACTACTGA
Source organism: Picea engelmannii (assembly GCA_009831015.1). Taxonomy (NCBI): domain Eukaryota; kingdom Viridiplantae; phylum Streptophyta; class Pinopsida; order Pinales; family Pinaceae; genus Picea; species Picea engelmannii. Next base: position 584,437 of record ML776613.1, read on the forward strand.
TTGCTTGGTAATTTTGAATTCAGGAGGTGTGGAAAGGTCCAACTTCTTCATCAACAACAATATCTCTACTAAAGCTCACCTTATTGGTGTTAATAATGTTAGAAATAGGGAAAAGAACAAAAAAATACTTTTCAAAAATTCTGTTAACTAGACCAACAAGCAATAGATCTAAATAAAAATTCCGATCAGAGGTACATAAGAAATACAATAGATCTGAAAACAACAATTAGATCTAAAACAATAGATATTTCTAAGCATGCAAACTAGTAGATCTGAGTACAACAATCATAGATCTAAAACAATAAATATTTCTTAGCATGCAAACTAGTAGATCTGAGTACAACAATCATATATCTAAAACAATAGATATTTCTGAGCATGCAAACTAGTAGATCTGAGCTTTAAACAAATAATTCAAACTTAAGTAAAATGCAACTGAAACTTACCTCCCAGATTACCTCTTGAGCAATGAAGGAAGAGCTTGGCACACAAGTGAAATGTAGACCTCTGTATTATGTTAAGATCTAGCTTAGGCTCATGGATCAACCACCAAGGGTTAGATCTCTGTCAAAGAGAACATGACACTGTTTTGCCACAATAGAAAACCCCAGGGTAAAGGTGCCAAAACCCCAAACATAAACTTAGATAGTAAACCCTTGTATCAGCCACACACATGGATGAATCAGGCAGCTTGAGAAAGTGTGGCAACAAATGATAAGAAGCCTGGAAGGACAATCACGACCCTCACTAGTTCCAAATCTGTACACAGGGGTAGATGACAACTTACAGTAGCATGCCAACAACTATATCACATGGATCTCACACAGAGAAAGGAGGGCCGGCTACTTGAAATGAGCAGATTTGTTGTGTGAAGGGTGGCTGACTGCTTGGAAGAGGGTAGGATTGTATAGAAGGGTGGCCGACTACATAGAGAAGAGCAGATCTGAGTAGTAACAGTGACCTGGCAGCATTAATCAACTCAGCAAGAGAACAACCAGCAACATAGCACCTAGAACCACCTTCCAACATAAAGAAATGTGAACCGAACTAAACAGTCAATGAGGCCGCAGGACTGAGGAAGAAAATCATAGAGATATCCGCCACTTAGAAGAGGAGAGAGAATGTGAGTATTGGAATAGTGAGGGAAGGATTTTATTTATAGTTTTAGGCTAGGGCTTAGGTTGATAAAATAATAATTAATATAATGACATATTATTTAATATAAATATTAAATTAATGTCACATAAATATTAATTAATATTTCTAATTTAGTCATTGTTGAAGGAAAATCTCCTTGCGGACAGGTAGATCTCTTGAGAGCTAGACTCTTAACTCTTAAGATAGAAGACGCTTAACGTGGACACTGACTTTCTTTCAGATCTATACAAACTAATGCATGAGGAGGAAGGAGAACATAAGTACCTTTTTACTGACGTTTGTCCCTGCACGCTCCGAGTTGAGCTCTGATCTTTCGCTCCTCGATGAGCCCTGTAGACAAACAATAGTACAACCACTTTCTACTCTATTGATATTAGCTTGAAAACAGATCTATCTATCAGAGATAAGTTCATGTAAGATCAAACACAAACTAGAAAGAAACAGGCCAAGCGTGTCATATTAATGAGAACAATGACAGAAGTAACTTACAACCGTGGATGCGAATGCGACAGCTTCGTCAAGTTCCCTTTGTCTAACCCTTGCTCAAAAGATCCACGACCCGGATGACAACAACTTCACCGATTACTCTCCTCCAGTACACCATGTGTTTCCTATGAGATCATAGGTTTCATGTTTGCAATTCTCCCCCCCCACCCTTTCCACCATCATAGAGCCTGTTTATATAGGTTTAGAGAGGCTTAACCTCTTGAGGTATCTTTAGGGTAGGTTGAGGAATTCCCTCCTTAGATCAGGGATCTTCTACTAAGATCATGATTGAACCAGGAATTCGAATGTAATTGCCTTCCAAACTTGAAAGATCCTCCCCTTATTCTCCTCAACAGATCAACAACTGCCCAGATTAGACAACGCTCCCTCAAAAGGGGCATCAGGGCATTATAGTGCTCCCTAGTAGGCTCAAGGGGAGTGCCAGGGCTTCAAAGATTTGTAGCGCTCCTTCAAAGGGGCAGTTTGGTGCTATAACGCTCCCTAGCACCTTATAGGGGAGTGCCAACGCTCCCAAGGGTGATGTAGGGGAGCGCTCCCTTCTAAAACTTGAGTTTGAAAGCTCCTTTCAGGTGGGAAGAGATACCTGACTTCAGTTAACCATCCCTCTTCCTCCAAATCAGGTGTTTGAGGTATTCTAAGTGTCTCCTTGGTGTCGTCATCATGGCAGTATGCTTTGTTTGACATTTGCGACACTTGCGAATAACATGTGACACTTGCGACACTTATCAAAGCGAGCAATGTTGATGTGTAACAGATTGCCCCCCAAAGTATGAAGTTAGAAGATGAGAACTTATAACTGAAATACTTTGTAGACTTTCAAGCAAGGGTATAGACGCGGAGAACCCGACGAAAGCTGCACACAAACATCCAACAAACATTATGACATGTTTCAAAACCCAAGGCAGACATACCTATGCTTGGGTGATCAAGACTTGCAAGATATGGTCGCCATAAAGTACACTGCGGATTCATAATTGTATGGATAAAAAGGTATAGCCACCGAAGATCCAATGTGGATCTATACTCTGATCACCTGAACTGATCGTAGCCACGAAGAATACACAGTGGATCTACGAGATGACAAGACATAGCCACGACCAATACAAAGTGGATCTATGTAACAATGTATGTATCATTTGTCCAAGAGAAACTCCTTCACAACCTGGGCAAAGTACATATCAAAGTGATCACTCAACCCAGGGTCTTCTTACTGATCCCAATGTGGTACGAATCTAACCATGTGAATAGATGTCCTGATGTCGAACATGGCAGAAACCTCTTGATTACCGGTCAATGGTGTAAACTGTTAACAAGCGCGAGGGAGATCACCATTAATGTCAATGATTCCCAAGGTGCCTTAGTACATTCCAACGAATGTGAATGCATGGGCTGAAGTCAAACATCCGTGGAATCATTCGATCAGAGGTCAATGATGTAAACCCACTGTCGAATGTGAGGAGCCCTGCCATTGAAGCATGCAGGTCCTAAAGTACTAACTAGTTTCTAACCCTAGTTCCCGGATAATGTGTTGAAGTCGACAGGAATAGACTCGTCGAAGGAGGGCCTTAATGTATCCCCCATCAATGACACGAAACAGACTTAGAGATGTAATTGGTAGATCAAATGAACATGGACTGACACGTGTTTTGAGACAAGGTATTTGTGATGGCTGACTCTATAGGCGGATACTTCCCTTGAACATTGAGACACGAGAGCAAAAACACGACATGGACCAAAACTTGATGATGCAGTGGATGCTGTGACTTACGTCAGGTGACCCAAAGGAGTGAAAGAAACTCAAAGGATTGGCTCAGTGCATAGGTTCAACGGATTATAATGCGTGCAAATGACAAAGTGCCGTGTTGAAGGGTGACTCTAAGAATTACTTGGTAATGTTCTCAAGACACTGCTTGGCTTGCTTCTTTCAAATTCCCCCCCATCCAGATAGACGAGTACCTCTTTTTGATTTAATGAGCTCGAGGAGGATAACACATGCTCCATATAACTCACCTTCGGTAAGTTCCTCTTCCTTTGTTTAACGAACTGGAAGAAGTAAGGGTTCGATCCCGTATGGGCCTGTCGATGTGTGTTTTAGCGAGTCCAAAGACAGAAAACTCGAAGGTTTTTCATGATTATAAAGTTTGGAAAAACACTTAAAAGATAACTCTCTCAGTTCCTTTTTCGTACAGTAGTCTGACGAGACCGAAAAAGAGATAAACTATCGCTTGAAAGATGCCCTTTCGAACCTTTTAACGAGTGTGAAAGGAAGCAAGGTCACTCGACGATCTTTTCATATTTAGAGAGTCTGAAAAGAGTTGAAAGATGACTCCAGGGGGTTCCTTTTTCTTGTGTCCATGCGGGTCCGAAAAAGAGATAAAAGTCTACCCGGTGCGTTCTCATATTTTCGAGCTTGAAAACGAACTAAGACTATGCTTATGGATGTAACAAGGTAAACAAACGATCAGAACTTCTAGGAAACATGTGATGTCAAAACTACAATCCAGAGGTTTAGTGAAGCCATTATATTGCCAGAGAAACCCATAAATAACTATGCCTTATAAGAAATTGAAATTTATAAATAGTAATACAAGAAAAACTTCATTTACCATTTCATTTTGCATAAGGATTTGTAACAGTGGAGATTCTCACTTTGGAGGTGGATCTTGTTTCGCTTGATACCGGAGCTACGATTGACCATTTTTCTTGCCGTTTGGACCAGGTAGATCTTCATCTCCCCTTCTTTCAATTATATGGTTTAATATTCATTTTCATAGTAGTATTTAATTTAAAAAATGAAGCCCTAGGTCGCTCCAAAAAAGATCAAATCGGCCTCTATTAAAAATGATGGGAATAAGACATTCTTTTGCAAAAACGTTTTTAGAAAGTGATAGCCAAGATGCCAACGCCTTGACACTTGAGTAGATGGGTCGTTTTTGTCAAATAAGTCATAGAAAACTCAAAAATACGCCCACGCAGCCATTATGGAAATTGTTTTCATTTAAAAACGTTTTGTTGTTGCGTGATAATTGTTGAGTGATAAAATGAGGGCGTGGTCTCTTTTGAATAATGTGGACATTATATTTCATGTTTTTAAATTGTTTTAAGAAATTGCTGAAATTGCCAAAAAATTAAATAATGAAATTCTTTGTTTTTTTTGTTTGTAGGTGATTTCAGCGACTATGATCGAGTGGAAAGAACGAGAGCATGAGATTGATGATTTCGCTGCTTTGCGGAGTCCTCGTACGCAGACCGCGTTGAGAGCTTGTGGCTTACTGAAATTCTTCAAATTGCAAAAAATGAAGAAGGAGGTTCAATTGCTTGAGCACATAATCAGCTTGTGGGATGTCGCGGAGCAAGGGTTCCGGATCGGAACACAACTTCTAACCATTGAGTTGGAAGACGTATATTTCTTGACTGGCCTCTCGAAAAGAGGGGTTCCTATATCTTTTTCCGGACAGAGGGCGCTTCTTGAGCAAGTGGGCGTGTATCTGACACGTCATTGTGTCCCAGGAGCAAGATTGGTGGGGGGTAGAATCCCTATCAAGGATATCCGAGAGTTACCCCTTCGGTCCATTTTGTTTGCCATCACGAGCGTGACAGGAAGCACTAGCGGACATCTGGCGTCGAGATCACAGGTAGCTTATGGCGTACAGTGTTTGGAGCCAACACTGTTTAACTGGAGCGCAGGGTTCCTTCGGAATGTGAAGGAACATGTTTCGCGGTGTAGGACGGGGCAGAAACAGTTCGGATACGGCTCTTTTCTGGTCTCATTTTTCTTAGAGCGCATCCCCCAGATGCAGCCTCAGATAGCACTGGCAGTACGACCAATGGAAGAACCACGGATGGAACGATGGACTAGTCTATCTCCGAGACTAGTGGCAGAGTCAGAGTTCCGTTTCATCGCTGACTTCTTTGCTTGGCTGAGACGACAGTATCTCTGGATTGAAGACTTCCCGTATGCTGAGGTGGATTTTCGCGGGAGCATGGATTTGATTCTACTCGCGGGGGAAGATTGGGATGCGTCAGGTAAGACACTGAGCAACACCTTGTCTAGTTTTTTGTTTTTTAAGTTTTTAATGTATATATATATATATTTTTTTTTTGGGTATGTAGAAGAGTTTTTAAAAGATGTATTGTTTTCAACATGCAGACAAGGGAGCGGTGTGTCCGGCTGAGATACCGATACCAGGACGTCGTGGGGGTGCTTCGGTTGCAGTAGATCCGGGGGCTCTGGTGATAGGTCTCCGGGAGGTTGAAAGAAACCTTCAAGGCCTCACGATGGGCATTCCTCCTTTACGGAGGGGAGAAGTGCCTTTACATCTGCAGAGACACACTGTGGGAGTGCCAGAGAACGTCAATTCTCTACTGAGACGCGTAGTGCGTGCAGTGATATGTTACTCTCAGCACAATGGAGTGCAAGGAGATTAGAGTCTCTCTGGTGATCTTATTTTGTATGACTTGTCACGCGATGTTGTATGGGTGTAAAGACCCAACATTTGCTCTTCTAAATATTTTTTTGATGTAATCAAAACATTTCAGTCACGCTATGTATATATATACGGTTTCGAGTTTTTTCAGTGCCAAAACCTTTGTACATGATGATGGCTTTAATGTGATGTGTTTTAATTTACATGTGATGTACAATTTGTTTTCCTTTATAAAATCTTATCTATGGGCGAGATACCGATCCATGATGTAATTAACGAACGAATGAGTTCTCGTGGAATATGTTTGTATTCGATATAATCAAACATTCGTTCAAGACGACGAACTTGTAGATGGAGACATAACATGATAGGATTACGAATAGCGTAGATACGATTGAGTTGATAGACCACGAGTTGGGAGTCTAGGTTAACAATGATACGGGAGATACCTAGGGAGGAGGCTTGGGTCAAGAGTTCGATGACAGCATGATATTTTGCCATGTTATTAGTTGTTGGCCCTAAGCAAATACCTCCTGAACTCACTACCTCGTCAAATTGATAAATGACCCATGATGTCGAAGCAATGTTCCGGGTGTGTTGACTAGCGTCATCTGCAAACCCGACAAAGATAGGAAATGAAGACGTCATCTGCGTATGAAAACACAAGCATAGTTATGAGTGGCAAAGGTAAAGACTCGAGCACGCGAAAGAAACAGACACACCAAACTAAAATACAATAATGTACAACGTACACATGCTAGGTGATCTAGGCATAGTACTTTTTAAGGTAAAGCTCGTTCCGGGGCTCTCCTAGGGAAATTCCATCATAATCGACTAACTTGTAGGCGCCTCTGTGTAGAACACATTTTACGATGTAAGGGCCATGCCACAGAGGTTCTAACTTACCTGTCCCTAATTTGTCATGGGCCTGGTCATAGACGAGGACTAAGTATCCTTCTGCAAAAGTCTGAGGATGGACGGATTTGTCGTATTGATTTTTAATTCGTTTCTGATGTGCCTCGTTAACGAGAACGACATCACGACGTGTTTCGTCCAGTTTGGATAGATATAAGAAATGTTCTTCTTCGACAGAAGTATGGGGTAGGAGTTCTACTTTAAGTTTCAGAGATGGAATCTCACACCCGATTGGTAAAACGACTTCGATGCCATACACCAACTGGAAATGAGTAAATCCAGTTGCGGTTTTCACGGAAGTATGGTAAGCCCAGAGAGCAGAGAAAAGTTGTAGATCCCAGGATGTCTTGTTTGCCCCTACCATGCGTTTTATCATGGTTTTGAGGACTTTGTTGATGGCCTCAACTTGTCCGTTGGCCTGAGGATAGTATGGGGATGAGTTTTCATGGCGAAAACCCAACTTGGCATGTAATTCACTCATCATCTGGTTCTTAAAGTGTGCACCTTGATCGGTGACGATGGCACGTGGTACACCAAAACGAGCTATGATGTGGTTAAAAAGAAACAGAGCTGCGGTACGACCATCGTTCAGAAAGGTAGGCATAGCCTCAGCCCATTTGGTAGAGTAGTCGACAGCGACGATTATATAACCATGCCCCCCGGCTGAGGTAGGCTTACATTGCATGAAATCGATACCCCACTTGGCGAAGGGGTCGATGGCGATAATGGGGTGCAGCGTAGTAGGGTGGGTGCGTGCCTTTTTGTTAAAAGCTTGGCAGGGTGGGCACTTTTTGACTGCCTCGATACAATCTTTGAAAATCGAGGGCCAAAAATAGCTGGCACGTAGGATTTTTTGGGCGGTGGCCATCCCAGAAAGGTGACCGCCACAGGCACCAAGGTGACAATCGTTCAGAACGCGTTCAGCCTCCGCATGAATCAGACATCGTCGAAGGATAGTGTCAATACCACAACGATACAAGGTGTGTTTTTCTGCAGCAACCGCATGAATCCTTTAGTTATCTCAGCGTAGTTACAAATGAAACGACGAAGGAAGTTAGCTTTTCCTTGCAAACTTTGGAGTTGGGTTAAATTAGTAGGTGGGGGTAAGGCCAGAATAACCTTAATATTTAAGGGATCCACCCTAATCTTTAAGGGATCCACCCTAATCCCCAGTGGAGTTGCCAGTTTCTGTTATGGATATGGCAACTGGCAAACAACTCTCCATTTTTGGGGCCCTTAGAGCATCGTTAGCTCAAGAAGGGGTCCCATTATGAAGTTTCTCTCTTTCAAATACAAGGGTGTGGCAAGCCCCTCTAAAACATCGACCATTAAAAGGTTGGGTGAGTCCAACCAACCTGATATTATTTTCCTCCAAGAAACATTGGGAGATAGACCTATTTTTGTAAAAGTTTTGGAAACCCTCTTCAAGAATTGGAGTTTTGCAAGCACTGATTCTAGGGGACAATCTGAGGGTTTGGAAATTCTGTGGAATACCCGCATTATCAAATTACAAAACTCTTGGGGGTTTGATTCAAGATTGGGATTGGAAATTTGCTCAACGGATTTGGGGATGGTATTCACGGTGATCAATGTTTATGGGCCTTACCTTGATCGCATGCCCTTTTGGGACTCACTGGCCAGGAAAACATTTATGAGATATGATGCCATCATTTTAGGTGGAGATCTCAACTTCTCTTTGGGAGCTGCAGAAGTATGGGGGCCTAAAGCACAAGTTGACCCCTTGTTTGACTATTTCACTCATATCGTAGAAGAACATGAGTTGGTCGACATATCCATGGTCAAATTAATCCCTACATGGAGGAACGAGAGAGCAGGGGAGGACAAAATTGAAAAGAAACTTGATTGGTTCCTAGTGTTAGACAAACTCTTGGAGAAACACCTCCAATTGAGATAATGGATCGGAAGTGGAGGTGAATCCCACCACTCCCCAATCCTTCTAGAGATTGCATGAGACATGAGGAAAGTTGAAAGCCCATTTAAGTTGAATTCGGCCTGGTTCAAGGAGGAGACCTTTCACTATTTGGTAAAGGACAACTAGATCCCTTGAAACCATCGAACTCAGGTCCCAGTTGCAGTTCAATTTGCAACAAATCTAAAGAGGGTGAAAAGGGAAACGGTGTAATGGGCACACTCTAAGAGGCAAAGGGATGAGAAGGAGCTCACTGATATAGAATCTGATCTCCAATCTATCTATGACTTTGAAGGGGGGATTTGCATCCTTAGAAATAAAAGAAACTAAGAAGCTTTGATGACCTTGGAAAATAAGAGAAGGCAACTATTGGATGACAGAGAAGCAACATGGCTTTTAAAGAGTCGTGTTCTTTGGCTGGAATGTGGGGATGAAAATACAAAGTTATTTTAGGCATATGTGAAGGGCATGAAACTTTCAAACACCATTTGGAGCTTGAGCGATCACTTAGATAGAATTGTCACCTCTTTTGAGGGGTTGGCCCAATTGGGGAAGAGTCACTTTTAGAATATATTTAAGGAAGATGAGAGGGTTTCAATTGTTGATATAGTTAGGATGGCCCTTTTCTTTTCGATCTTTGTAAATGAAGAAGATAACAGATCGCTAATGGAAGAGGGCATTGAAGAGGAACTAAAGGAGGTCCTTCACAACTTCCAAAAGGATAAGAGTCTTGTGTCAGACTGATGGTCAATTGACTTTTTATTAGGCCTCTATGAACTAGTTGGCCTGGACATTTTGAAGGTGGTAGAGGAATCTTGTTTTGAGGGACACATGCATGCACCACTCAACTCCACCTCATTGCCTTCATTCCAAAGATTGATCTTCCCCATTCTTTAGAAGATTGCATACCAGTATCCCTTTGCCACTGTATCTACAAGGTGATGGCAAAAGTAATTGCCAGAAGAATAAAGACAATCATATCTACATCGATATCCATAGAACAATTTGGCTTCTTCGAGGGAAGACAGATACATGAAGCAATCAAAGTGGCACAGGAAAACCCACACAATACTAAAACTAGGAAACTGATGGGAGGAGTCCTCAAAATAGACTTGTCCAAGGTATTTGACAGAGTGAGCTGGTTTTACATTAGGCTTCCATTAACTCAATTGGGGTTTGAAGTGCCTTTCAGAAATTGGGTAATGGGCTTCATTTTGATGGTTTCCTTTCGTGTTCTCATAAATGGGTTTGACTCTCCCTTCTTTCATGCAGAGCGAGGTTTAAGACAGGGATGCCTCCTGTCTCCACTCCTCTTTTTACTTGTAGGAGAAGGACTTAGCAGAGCATTGAGTGAAGCCAAAAATCAGGGTGAGTTTCAAGGAATTTCAATCTCTAATAATGTTTGGATAACACACCTATTTTTTGTAGATGATGTCTTGATCTTCTGTATTGGACTACGTGGGGATACGGACAAACGGCATGATGTTTTGGAACTTTTTGGCCGGGCCACTAGTATGCATATCAATGAAAGGAAATCCTCGATTTTTCATCTTAAACCTAGAGGAAATAGAGTCGAATCATCATATCCCTCTTTTTCCTTTTGAACTGAGATATTATGATGTTATGTTAAATTAGTTAGGCTTTCGTTTGAAGCTGAACAACTACAAGAAAGAATATCAGTCCTGGCTTGTAGCAAAGTTGGACAAAAGGTTAAAAGTATGAAATTTTATATGGCTCTCTAAGGCAGGCAGGATGGTGCTGGTAAAATCGATTCTGGAAGCCATTCTAGTATATTGGATGTCCCTAGCCTAGATCCCTTTAGGAGTGCTCGAAAAAGAAAGAAGGATCTGCTTCATATTTTTATGGGTTGGGACAAAGGAAAAATATGTCCTCCCATGGGTTAAATGGGAACAATTGGTTTTCCCAAAAGTACTTGAAGGTTGGGGATTAAAAAAAAATGTTTTATTATCCAAATCTTTGGCTACCAAATCAAGATGGAGATTGATAAAAACAGAGAGCCTTTGGATGACTGTAGTCACTCACAAATACATCCATCCAGATTCTATCGAGGAATGGATTTGAAACCTGATTAAATCAAAGCCTAATTGCTTGGTCATTTGGAAGGTGATCACCAATTTTTTTCATGTTGTTGGGGAAGGACTGACATGGCGCATTGGAAATGGAACAAAGGTGTAGATTGGATTAGATCCTTGACCAAGCAATGAGGTAAGTCATGCGTTACCTTTATACTTGCTTCATTAACTACACACCCAAGGATATTATTATTTTCATTAGATAGTTGATCAAGGCCAATCCACTCTTTGGAGTCAAGGTTGGAAGACAACAACCTAAGTAGGGTTGGGGGAGCTTCACTCAACTTCATGGAACAATTATATCATATATCTAAGAGCCTCCCATATTCAGATAACATACCAAGAGTATGAACTAATGTGGAAATATGCCTTGTATGGTGTTTATTCTCCAAAATTGGGATACATTCAACTTAATATAGACATTCAGTATATATATATATATATATATCACACACATATCTATATATATATTTGTGTATACACACATATGGATACACATATATATGTATATCCATGTATATTGTGTTGCTACTTCTACTTATATGAACTTATGGACTAAACTCTAGAAAGATTATCTTTTAACTTTCTCCATACATTTGTTGGAATTGTATGTCAACGAAACAATTTCAATTGTCTCCTCTTGATAAAGTGTTGCAAAACAGAACAATTTACCTTCTCAAATAGAATTATGCAATTCAAAACATTTTGATATTTGACATGATATGATTACAAGATTATGTGTGACAGGACGTCTTGTTGTTGCTCAAAAATTATGTAGTCAACGAATGGGATTGAAGTCAACTTCAATGAATTTAATTGAAGTGTCCATAACTAGTAGATGTATCAATGCTATGAAAGATCATTTCGGATATAGCCCATATAATTGAAGCTTAAAATTTTTGAATTTATTGATTTTGATTAGTAAGTTACTTAAGTGTAATTTAAGCTAATGCACAATTTGGAATTTAGAAACGGTAACGAGCTTATTATGTTACATTTTGAAGATATATGTCGAACAGATATAAAGTAGTGGTTTTTGAGTTCCAAACAAGCTAGTATGAATATCATATTCCGTGGACTTGTTACGCTAGCCACCCATCCCCATATTCCATCTATTTCTATGTGTTTGCATTTGGTTTCTTGCGAAATTTTTAAATTAGAAAATGTAAATAGATTAGTGTAATTTTTATTGGATGTCATCATAATTATCATGTCTACGGGCTCAATTTTTGCTTCAAAAATTCTTAGAGGTCTATTATAAAAACTCATTATATTTTTAGTTACTGGTATATTTTTTAATTGTAAGGTAGGACAATTTGTAAATGAGAATTGGTAAAATGATTACTGTATTTTTATATTGAAACTCTATATGCATATCAACTCAATTTAAGATAAAAAAATAAATTGTGAAAGATTTATTCTTAAATGTTATTATATACTTTTATCACTGCCATGTAGGGATTATAGCGATCTCTTTGCAGTCAAACTAAGTTGAAGTAATTAATATTATAGTATTTTTTTTATAAGGTTACTTAATGTTTTATAAATTTAATTATTTAATTGCCATGTATAGTTCTGCATTAATAGACCATCCATTGGTGACTGTTGCTCTACTCCATGCCACCGTTGTTGTCATTAAATTGCAGATCACTGATAGAGAGAATGTGCTAATTGTTTTTTTGTTCCACAACTCAATAAATAGGAATATACATGAATGTATAATGGAGTGATAAATAATTCGTTGATTAAACGTTTAATTGTCAGTCATAATTAATTAATATGTTGAATGTGATGAAGAGGTATACTTTTCTATTTGATACAGATTTAATGAAGCTCCACACTAAAATAGTCAGGCGGGTACATCGTCGTTTGTCTTTTAGCAAGATAACAAATATGTTTTCTCCATCTCCCTGTCTTGATTATTTTCACAAACCCTACTAAATAAATATTAGCAAGTACACCCATTTTGTATTATCACTGCCACATTGTTTTCACAAACCCTACTAAATTATTTTGTAATATTACTATTATTGTAATGCATGAGTTTATATTAGTGTAAGAGATTTCCCATTAAGTTTAATCTATGGGTTTAACAATGAGCCAAAGACCTTTTGTGGTTCTCTAGGTCATGTTTTCTTGCAGCGTCATTTAAACAGATTGATTATTAATGAACACTTTGCTTTAGCTTTCTAGTTTTCAATCGTTACAGTGTTTGTTGATGCAGAGTTCTTTTTACACATCTTGGTAAGACCCTCAAGTTAGGTCTTTGAATAATCTCCAAGTTTTTGAACTTCTTTGTAGCTTAATTGTAAAACAATCTCAAAACTGACACTAGATTTCAAATTATCTATAGGATCTTTATTGAAAGTTGGTGTTCCATATTATACATTATGTTTTATGAATTATGTTTCATTTTGTTTTTGAAATATCAAACTGATAGGATCGACCTCCAATCTTCGATTACAAACTTCTTCAGACAAGATCCACACAAGAATGACTTTAAGAGAATAAAGACACACTATCTCAACCAACTACTTTTGATCTCCAAGATCACCACCTAGTGCAAGGAGAGAGCATACATAGATTGGATCGATTTGCAAACACATAAAACTTAGTGTATTAGCCAATTGTTTATGATTCCCAAGTTCACCTACAGGTGCGAGGGAAGAGCATACTAAGAAGGTATCATACTTTACAAATGATATACTAAGACTTAGACTCAAACTTGCAGAGCTCCGAATGTCGACTCTCAAAGGGTCAAATGAGAGACTCGGGCATTTACTTATAATAGCTAGTTGATTATCCGGGAATTACAAACTTGCATCTTTAGGTRAAAAAGGAGATGCTTTCATGATGAGATATAACTCACGATCTGACCGGACTGACAAAGGACAAAATACGACTAAGATTCAGGACAAGTGGGGGGCAACCACTTGTTATCCCATTCCTTAATGGTCTTTCAACATGTGGGGACCCAAATCAGACCTGAAAAATACATGGTGGAGTGATACATCACCCACAGAACAATATGGCCAATAAAATGGTCGACAAACAAACAAAGTACAAAGTGGAGTGTGTTTCCACCCACAGAGCATCTTTTAAAATTATTATAAAATATCATTGGCTGACAATATAAAGATACTATGTATAGAGTAGGGTCCACAATGCTTCTGCACTAATCCTCCATGTGGTTATTCAAATTATGAATCTTGTATTCAGTGAAAGAGATGTCAAAGTCATAACCATATGGATCATGTGACTCAGGTACGTTTGGTAGTGGGAAGAGGAAATCATCGAGTCAATGACCCACAAAGGATTCAAACATGAGTTGATGTACAGGGTCTCTAAGATACTCTCCTTGATAGCTAGTTTTAACCTTCAGGTTCAGGAGTACTTCTTTCCAAGCTATGCCTAGGACCTTTCCTTCCTTGTTCTTTGACGCACGTTCGTACTGTACAAGCTCATGAGGAACGAGCTTGGATAAGGCTGCAATAACGAATTTTAGCTTGAATTTAAACCCTAATTCAAATTGTGTTGCAATCATAAGTTCATGCTGCAAATTAAATATAACTTGTGGTCCTTTTAGTATCCAATATTCCCTTGGCATGAATCTTTCAAACGAGATTTCATTCCATCCAGTCCATGGCTTCCTTACCGGATTTCAAGAATCTACACAAACAACAATTTCCCTTTGCTTTCAAGCGAGTTGTAATAATAAGGCATTAGTGTTCCCAAGACACTAGTCCAGAGCCAATATCACGGTAACACATATCATTATCATCATAGAGTGGTCTCTCACAGTCCACTCACAACTCATAAAACTCTCAACCTAACTAATATTTTCCTACAGTTATCTCGATTTTCCATCAGTTGTCTTCCTCTTGACCTGTCCAACCCAATGAATGTACCCCTTCATTGATATCAGTTCCTTAGACGTCCCATTCGTTATTTGGGTCTCTCTAGCACACGCAACTAGGAATCTTTCAGCTGGGAACTCAAGGGAAACTGCTGCTAGGAAACTATCAGGAAACCAACAACGAATACTTGTTGTTTTAGTGCAAGTCATACTAAAGTTCACTCTTCAGGCCTGACAACCTGGATCTTCAGTTTTCCAGATCGAATTATGCTCTAACATGCTTTTCCAGCTCCAATTATGCTCCAACATGCTCTAGAATTCGCCCTCCATGGTTGCATCATCTTCCAGCTCTGTTTCTTTCTCTCTCCTTGTTTCCCATGCACAAAATTGACTAACTAAAAACGATTGTTCCAACCCATACACATTTCCTCTCTTTGGCTTGCCTTTCTTGACTCATACTCTTCCCCAAGCTGATTGTACTCAACCGCCATGTGCCTAATAACTTTGGGATGTGACCACTCACACCCACCCTCTTACATGTATTCAATGCCTGGCTTTGGGAACACTCAATCAGAAATAGGAAGGTTCATATAAAAATAACAAATTTAGGAAAATGAGTTAAATTAATATACATGGGTATTTCCCCTTTGGACCCCTCTTGGCCATTATCCTAGGCACTTCCCCCTTTTGTGGATTAATTCAGCCCCCATCTCTTGTCCATGTCCCCTTAGCAGCTGGCATCACATTTTTATTAATAAAACAAGGAAATACAATTTGCATATTACATCGCTTTCGCCGTAGCCACACATTATATCTACATAAACATTAATTAAACTGGGATTATAGCGGGGATGTTAGACAAAGGATATAGATGTTTGAACATATAGTGATAACAATCATGCAATTACACCATGGTGTCCCTTTTTAAGTAATCTTGTCATGTTATTAGCGCTAATATAGTAATCACCTTAAAGGGTTTCCCTTGGATACCTCTAAGCTCAATTTCCTTGTTTTCAGAGAAAAATATCATGAAACGATCTTGAAAATTAAGGGCTACTATTCCTAATGATTGTAACCATTGGATCCCTAATACAACATCAACACCACCCATTTGGATGATAATCATGGGACTATCCAATAAATATTACCCCATATTGAGCTTAATACTATGACACTTCACAGAACAATTTATCGTAACTCTGTTTGCAATCATTACTTGAAACTTTGGTGTTGGAAATACAAAGCAATTGAAATCTTTTGCCAATTTGAAGTTGATGAAGTTATGGGTACTAGCATAATCAATGAACATTGTTACCTTTTTCTCTTTTTGATGTATCCTTGTATATTGAGGGTTTGTGGAGTACTGATACCAACCAATGTATGACAAGATATCTTGTGATGGTTCCAATTCTTGATTTTCTTCCTCTTCACGGTCTATGTAGAATAATTTATTCTCGTTGTATTTATGCCCCTTACTGTAATTGTTGTCACAATCGAAACATAGTTCCTTTGCTCTTATTTCATCCATTTGTTGAGGTGTCAACCTTGTTGGTTGAGTGAGGTTAGGAGAGGGAACACGATGCTCTCTATAGTTGTTACTGGCCACCCTTTTAGTATCCATACTTTTTTTTTACACTTTCCTTGCCATACTGAAAGATTTCTCTAGGGATTTAGGTTCGAAGAGACACACCTCATGTTGAATGTTTTCCTTTAAAGTGCCCATAAAGAGATCTAACAAATTATCCTTAGGAATGTTCTTTACCCTGAGATTGAGATTTTGGAATTGTTGAATGTGCTTTGTAATTGGACCTTTTTGTCGAAGATTTATCAATTGATTAAAGAATGTATTACTCTTAATATCCCCATAATGTGATATAAATTCATCTGCAAAAATGGACCAAGAGATAATAGAATTATTTTTTCTTTCACAAATCCATTAATACCAAACAAATTGATCATCTTCTAAATACAAGGATGCAACAGGTACCTTTTTAAAGCTTGGCAATTCGTGTAGATAAAATAATTGTTCCATCTGGAATATCCATGTTATAGGATCTTTACCATCAAACTTCCTCATATCAATATTTGGAATGAAGTATTTCCTTGGTGCCGACTTGAAGCCCTGATGAATTGCATCTCGGTGCACTGCAAGGAGAACACCTTCTAGAGGTTGTTTTTGCAAAGGCTTTTAGTGTTACAAAATTTGGAAAAACTTTCGAAAAAACCTCCACTATAATCTCCTTTATTGGTTGTGGAGGTTTTAGAAGAGGTTTTAACAGATATTCCATATAACTAAAACAAATTGGGCGGGTGGAGATTGCAACGAAGGTTTTTTTTCAATGTTGTTCTTGTTAAAATGCATCGGTGCGGTCTTGACAAACCCGCCCCAATGCATTAATATTATACAAACGCCCCAATGCGATCTTGACAAACTTGCATTGGTGCATTAATACAATACAAACACCCCTTGCATTAATATAATATAAACACCCCAATGCGTTTATAATTATTGTGCATCGGTTTCGCCTTTTTCGTCGTATGCAGAACATTGATGCTCTGATAATTTCTACCCACCAATTTTGCCTTGTTTGTGTATGAAGCACTGATGCTTTTTTGTTTTTGTACGCACCGATGCGTTTACATTATAGTGAGCATTGGTGCGATTAAGTTATCTTGAGACTCGGTGTGTTTAATATAGCATGTGCCCCAATGCTGGTATAATTAGTACGTTTCAGTGTCTGTTTTTCCATGTGCACCGAAGGGTAGTGAAATTTTGAATATTCGAGGTGAGATGTTGGTACCATTATTTTTACCAAGCATCGGTGCATATATTATACTAAAAGCACCTATGTGTAAATTATATTTAGAGACTCAATGCATATAATAAATGTAAAGCACCAGTGAGTACATTATATTTAGTGCCCCGATGTATATTTTAAACATGAGCACCATACAATTTTGAAACGATAAATATTATTGTATGTTAAATTGTTTACGGAATGGTGTGTTTTCTCAATAGTTCGCACTGATGCATTATTATAATTAAGGTGCACTGATGCGTATGAATCCTCAAAATGCATCGCTTTCTATATTATGGCATGCACCGTCTAGTGAGTTCAAAAGAATACAGTGCACTAATATGCATATATTTTAATTAATTGTTTTTTTACAATTTTTCAATTAATAATTTAAAAGTCAAATATTTTTTTTATAATAATATTGTTTTACATTTTTTTTATTGCATTTTGATATAATGATTGCATTAATGTGTTATCCAACGAATTACATCTCTGTTATTTGTAACAATGTAAATCATCCACACATTAATTATTCAATAACACAACATTTTACAACATTCGACAATGCAATAAAATAAGAAACTTATTTTATTATATATCAATAAGGGTTCATTGTCATACAAAAAGGGACAAGGTAAAAGTCCACAATAACCAAATTGCAACCAACATGTAATTGTTACACTTATTAGTAACATGTTCTCATGCAATTGGAACAATATGTTGAGTACATTAAACAAAATCCTTAATTTTGATAGGCAAATATTCCAAAACATATAACTTGAAATACCATTCAATTATATTGATTGTCATTCATCAATTGAATTGTTGTCATCGCTCGAGCTACGTGCATGCCTTATTTCTTCATTATTTATAGGTGATATTGTACTTTGGTTTTTTAACCTAATGTTTCTTTGATCGGTTTTTTTTTATGTTCCAACCCTTCATCTTCCATCTACAAACATATAAATAAATTGTAATAAGTACATCTACATTTATATATATAGTAAAATATACATGATTGCATAAATAAAAAAAACACACCTTACACCAAGTCTTTCATAAACAATATGCATTTTTTCAAAGCCATGTTTCATGCATTCTCTCAAATCTCCTCTATTGGTTGCATTTTGTACTTTGTTTCCTGCATGTTTAATACGACATGACAAAACACAATCGATATAATCAATATAAAGTTTTCTTGTTGTTTATTAATTATAAAACAAGGAAAGTTAAATAACATAATTACTTACAAATTGTTTAATTAAACTTTCATACTTCAACATATACTTACAACCCATACTTAACCCAATGTTTATCAATTAATGGGTTAACTCCTCTTTATATGTTAACACCTATTAGAAGACATTCACGAACAAGTATAAATTATTTATTTAAATACAAAGATCACAAGAAACATTAAATCTTAAGAGAGGTCGAACACGTAAATACTCACAAAGTTTGTGATCAACCCTTTTATTCCTCGTTGTCTTGTCTTATGTGTTGAATGGGTTCTATTTTTTTCTTTTCTGCAATAAAAAAATTGAAAAGTAGTATTTCACGCAATAATTAAATTTGATGTACATAAAAGAATAAATAAATGATTACATACCTCTTATGCACAATGTAGTTGGGATGGCTCATCTTGCGACACAATTATGTTCATTTATTTTACCATCTCTTCTACACTTTTTTGGACATCCCTATTGGCATGTCTTGGTTTTCTTCTTGTTTTTTCTCTTGGAATTTTCAAAATCTCCCCCAAAAAAACTAGGAATCATCAAATATAAAAATTACATAATTAAAAAAGAAAAACAAGATCTCGGTGCATATAGTAACTTAATACTCATCGGGACGTCAACCATACTTATATGCACTGGTGCATCAACCATATATATACACATCGGTACAATATAACAATTTTGTTGCAAAATTGAAAAGTGTTTAACAATTTTTTGTATTTAGTTGATGCTTTATGAATTAAGAAAAGCATGACTTCCTAATTACTATTTATTACGCACCGTCGACCTGTGAACAAATATAAGAGATGGCGGTTTCCATATAAAACCAATAATATTTCCATTTTAAACTCAACAGTGTTCGTTGTAAAAAAAATGTGCCTCCATGCTTATCTAGGTACAATGTGCATCGTCGACCGTGAAAAGGTTTTTTTTAATATTATTTCTAATTTAAATTAAGTGGTACTGTTGACATACAAATACGCACCGATGCTCTTACTATGTATAGAGTGCACCATTAACCGCAAAGACATTTAAAAAAAACCGACAATGACAAGACGATTTTTGATCTCTATAATGAGTGGTTTCATTGCAACAAATAAGAAACACCCATATATAAATAAACAAACCCTATAAAAACATTTTACTTTAAAAAAAATGTCCTTGTGAAATATAAAAAAGAGAAAGCAAAAAAATAATGAGGAAATAGGGTTTCCAATACTCAAGGTAACTATGAATTTTTTTTGTTTGTTTGGGAATGCACTGAAAATTGTTTGAATCAAATAGGGGAAATATTAAATGATTAATAAAAATAAAATAATATACCTAAAATTTATCCTCTATAGATTTCAATGTGATCCAGAGTAATTCCCCTCAAATCTAGCTCTTAAAAAATAATCCACCCACTCCAATGTCTTTGTTGATAAATCTATGTTGCACAAATCTTCCTTTTAAAGTTTTGCAAAGAAATAAAAGAAGGAATAAGGTTTTCCTTCGTAAATACAAAAACTGAAATTCCCGCTCATTTTTTTGTTGTATATTTCAGTGCATTTATGATAAACGTGTGGTGGTGTTTTTTTTTTAAGCTTGCATTTTCAGTGCGCTATACAATGAGTAGTGCACTGGTGCGGTGTTTTCATATAACAAACCGATTTGTTTTTGTAATATCAACACATTGATAGTAAAAGTGTGTTATTTTTCTAACTTGCTTCAGTTGGAGCGCTATACAGTTAGAAACGCATTGTTGCAGTGTGTAAGTAATAACACACCGTAATATAGTTTAATTTGCAAAATGTAAATGTAAACATCCACATTTGAATTTTGTGGAGGCAATAACGAAGGTCAATCTTCGATGTTTCTCTCAATTAAACGCACAAATGTGTTTGGTTTATCCATATGCACCGGTGCATCTTTATATAATGAAGTGCACCATTAAGTTATAAAAGTTATTCCAAATTATTTTTGAAGTTAGATTGGTCTATGCTTTCCAAGATGACAGTTTTGGCTCAAATGCAAGAAAAAATGAATTATAATATCAAATGATCATTTTTTCAGATTCCATATCATTCTATATCGTGGAAGTCCTTCAAGTTCTTTAAGGCTGATTGCAATATGTCTATATTTTGATGATAATTCATTTATCTCATTGAATTTATGTTATGTATACAGGTGCAGTTGAATAATTGTTCATTGAATTTTTCAGGATTGAGTTCAAATGCTCAAGATATTCCAGTACTCCCAAAATTTTGCAAGCTCTTATCAAGAGAAAGATATTGCAAGCATATGTTTGATGAAAATGAACAATTGTTTTACCCTACCAAATGTAACATGCCATCTTCCAGCAACCAACCTAGGTCAACGGTATTACACCGTGAAGTGGATCTCTTTCATGTAGATAATCTCGTAGGGTGTAAGAAAAAGAGAGTAATTGTATTTTTGGATTTTCAATGGAACTAATGTAAATGTATTGCTTAATTTGACATTTGTTTTATAAAGTAGTTGGTTGCATGTTTATTATTGGGAAGAAAATGTTCAGGCTTCTAATAAGTGTTTGGTATAATGTTTGAACATATTAAATGCATTGTGTTATTAATATTATCGATGTAATGTTCAATATTTTTATAATCATGATTTTGATAATGA
>ML776613.1:615641-627141 GCA_009831015.1 Picea engelmannii
ATACATATATATGTATACATATGTGTATATATAAATATATCTACATATATGTACATGTTAAGCCCTAGACAAAACCCCGTGTTAAGTATAAAACCCCTTATTAAGCCATGTATATTTATTTATTACATTTCTATTGTTATGGTGGTATGTAGGCTAGAACCCTTCATTGTACCCTTTCATTATCCATCTGTCTCCTATTTATATATGTGTGTGTGTGTGTTCGAGCCTACATATAACCATAACAATGAAAGGTTCTAGCCTACATACAACCATAACAATAGAAATGTAATAAATAAATATCTAGGGCTTAATAAGGGGTTTTATACTTAACATGGGGTTTTGTATATATATATATATATATAAGACAAATGGATAATGAAAGGGTATATATATATAAAAGAGACAAATGGACAGTGAATGGTTCTAGCCTACATGCAAATATAACAGTAGAAATGTAATAATTAAATATATAGGGCTTAATAAAGGGTTATATATATAGAGGAGACAAATGGATAATGAAAGGGTACAATCAATGGTTCTAGCCTACATGCAAATATAACAGTAGAAATGTAATAATTAAATATCTAGGGCTTAATAAAGGGTTTTATACTTAACATGGGGCTTTGTCTAGGGCTTAAAAAACCTAGTTCTTCATAGCATGGTCTACTAGTTGCATATCCCTGTGCATCGAAGCTCCAACTACATCTTCACCTTCACCAATGTATCTATTCACAACAAAAGGACAAAAATGCATAGAGGCTTCTTTCTTTACCTTGGACAAACAAGACTGAATGGGGAACAAATGGAGCTTGTGATGTTTTCCAATTATGGGAACAAGTGAGTATAGGGAGTACACCTTGTATACTAAAGCTTCATATCTCTTTTGATGGCTATGCATGATATTAATATGGGCTTGTTGTTTTGTTATAAGTGTCGACAACTAGACCTTTGGCTCCATTACTTACTAGTTACATACCTATGCTTCCACTGAAAATTTGTATTCCCACTCTTCCTACCACCTCATCTAACACCTGGTGGAATTATATAGGTTGTGCTGTGCCTTAAAAATTTGGTGTTTGCAGCCATGAATGCTTCTTCTAACCTTTGTAGAGGTTACAAATTACACAATGTCCAAACTTGTTGTGTCTTACCATACATTCTATAGGCATTCCCCTTGATCTTGCCAACTCCTCGTCATAATCACAAAATAACCTTCCCAACCACGCCCTTGTAAAGCAAAGTACATGGACTCTGGATATGGATTGAGACCAACAATGTCAAAGTGAGAAGGAGGAATAGTACCAACCTCCGGTATAAGAGTTAGAGGACAAACATTGCATAAGCAAACCCACATTCATCAAATATCCTTTAAGCACTCCAATTAAATATACTTAGGTTGAACATGTAGCGGTAACGTCCCCACTATAATCTCCATTTTAATCAATGCTTAATGTAGATTTAATGTGTGGCCATGGCCAAGCGATGTATATGGGAATTATGTTTCTAAGTTTTAATAATAAAATGTGATGTCGTTTTTTGGGGGACATGGACAAAGATGGGGGTTGATTAATCCACAAGAGAGGGGAGGGCCTAAGAGGATATCTAAGACAGGAGGTATCCACTTAGCAAACCTATGACACAACGCTTGCGTTCATGGATATTAAATAATACCCCTAATTTCACTAGATATTGAAAAATAACTCCTAAAATCTTTTTGTTGAACCCCCTTCCTAATACACATTTCTAATAAAAAAACCCTTATTTTTACTATATATCCCCTATTTTTACTAGATGCTACTTTTTATACCCACCAATACTGATAAACATCCTCATACCCCACATCACTCCCCCAATACCTACGATATATTGACGCTATTTTTCACAATTTAAAAACCCCCTTTATGAATGAACATGATAAGATGTCGATCAACAAGGTGAATCCCCCGTGGTCTAAGAGGGGTCTAAGGGGGAATTACTCATGTCTATTAATTCAATCCACATTCCTGAATTTTATTATTATTATGTATTAAACTTCTATTTTCTGATTAAGTGTCCCCAAAGCCAATCATTGAATGCATGTAAGAGAGTGGGTGTGAGAAGTCACATCCCATAGTTATTGGGAGCATGGGGGCTGAGTACAATCAGTTTAGGGAAAAGTGCAAGTCAACCAAGTAATCCAAAGAGAGGAAATTCATAGGGGCAGTTACAACAGTTTTAGGTAGTCAATGTTTATGCATGAACAAAGTGTAGAGAGCAGGGGAGATGAGCTTGGAGTTGGAAAAACCACGGAGGGTGATGATCCAAATTTTATGAGCATAAAAAAATGAATACAAATTATTAAATGATGCTTAACACAGAATAACAGAGATACAATAAAACTGGTTTTCTATTCAATAAGGAAATAAGCTGAAACTATAAAATGCAACGAAAAACAAGCTTGCTGGAATGGTGGCGGCTTATCTCTGAGAAGAGATATGACAGTTGCGCTCATTCGTAAGAAGATGATTACAACGAGGCTCTTAAGGCCTTTTTACAATAAACAGGAATGTCAAAAACCCTAGACGTCCAAAAACCTAAGCCTAGGAGATGAAGCGCCAAAAGTCATGTGGGCCCCGTTTGGGTAAGTTAGTACATCAACTTCTCGGGGTTGTAACTTTTGCATATGATCTCTGTTTTAGGCGCACGATAGCTCGTTGGAAAGGTATCGTCGAGGAGATTCATTTTGGGGGCTCAATTAGAGCCTTTGAATATCATAAAGAAGCTCAATCTCGAAAAACCTTCATTTAGGCCCTCAAAATGGCCCCAGAAGTTAAAAACTGCTAAAAATAGTAAATTGCCAAAATTGCCAGAAAACTATTTTGAGTGAGTTGGAAAAGGTGGGTGGCCACCGATATCCACCTGGATCAATCCTCCCTCCTTAGGAAGCAATGGTCTCCATTGCATTGAGTTCTCCTATTAGATGAAGAAATTTTTGCTGAATTTGGCCCCGGGTGAGCCACTTGCCTTGGTGCAGAAGTTGCTCTGCTTTGACGACTCAATAAAGCTGGATCCTTTGTTGTATAGTGCCCTTGATCTGTGTGTCCACAATATGATCACTGGATTCATGTTGCATGCAGTCAGGGTTGAGCTCTGTTGGTTTCAATTGCTCTGCTATCTTTGAGGTGTCCAATAATGGTGGGAAGTATGGCCGAAGGAGAGCCATGATGAAGACTGGGTGCAGGCCAAGGAAAGAGGGAATGTTGAGCTCAAAAGAATTGTCACCCACAACCTTGGTGATGGTGTACGACCCATAACGGAGTGGGCGAAGCTTTTGATGGGGCCCTGTAAGGCGTTCTTTCTGCAAGTGCAACCAAACTTTGTGTCCCACTTGAAACTTATGTGGCACTCGATGTTGATCATGGAGCTGCTTGTACTTGGCATTAGACTTATGTAGAATATCCAGAACCTGTTGGCAGATGTGGTGGATCCACTCAATGAATTGGGTGGATTTGTCATCTTCTGGTGGAGTAGGGGACAACTCAGCTGAGGTGGTCACTAGGGGTAGTGCAACATCCATGGGGCCCAATGGTTGGAATCCCAACCCCACCTGAAAGGAGTTGTGACCAGTTGAGCTATGCAGGGCTCGGTTGTAGCTATGTTGGATATAGGGAAGACTCTCATCCCATGTGCGGGGGTGTTTTGAATTGTACATGTGCATGATATGTACGATCATCCAATTGACGAGCTCAGTTTGGTCATTTGTTTGGGGGTGGAAGGCAGTGGATTTGGTGAGCTTGGTATCCAACAGTGACCAGAGGCTTGACCAGAATGTGTTGAGGAACCGACTGTCACAGTTTGAGATAATGGTTTGTGGGATCTCAAAATGTACCCATACTCGTTCAAAGAATAGTTTGGCAGTGGCTTCTGCTGTGATGTTCTTCTTGGAGGCGACTAGAATCGCCATCTTGGAAAAGCGATCAACAACCACAAAAACACAGTCATTTCCCCTCTTGGTGGACGAGAGGCCTGACATGTAGTCCATTGAGATGGATTCCCATGGCCTGACAGGAGTAGGCAGAGGGGTGTACATGCCCTGTTTCTTAGTAGTCAGTTTGACAATAACACATGTAGTGCAGGACCTCATATACTTTCCGACATCCTATCGAAGTTTTGGCCAGTAGAAATGTTTCTGCAGCACTGTCACTGTTTTTTCAACGCCAAAGTGTCCTGCCACCCGACTATAATGAGCTTCCCAAATCAGCTTCACGCGCTCGCTTGATGGAACACAAAGATGGCCCATACGACACAACAACCCATCTTAAAGATGGAAATTAGCGACCACTGAATTGGCGCCCAACATTTGGTAGGTGGTGGAGAAGTCAGGGTCTGTCTAGTAGAGGTGGGGCCATTCGGAGGTCTCGTGGCCGCAAGAGTCTAGCATCGTGGTGAGTGCCACCACTAGAGGTCGACTGAGGCAATCAACAACTCGGTTGATACTTCTTGTTTTATACTTGATGTTGAGGTGGAACTACTGTAAGTATGTGGACCACTTCTGATGGCGATCATTCTACAATTTTCCTTGAGTCTACATGAACTATAGTGGCTTGTGATCAATGTGGATGACTGTCTCCTTCCCAAGAATGTAATGTCTCCATTGGCGACAGGCTTGCACAATGGAGTACATTTCTTTGTCGTAAGTAGGGTACTTACAGAGAACATCTGATAGTGTCTCACTCTGATATGCCACGGGGTGGCCGTGTTGAGGGAGAACGACGCCCACAACATAGTTTGAAGCATCTGTCTTGATCTCAAAGGGATGTTGTAGCTCTAGTAATGGAAGTATTGGGGATGAGCACAAACGCTTCTTCAAGTCATCGAAGGTTTGTTGTTGGGACATGCCCCACACAAATTTTGCCTTACTGCCACCCCTGGATACTTGGATGAGGGCCCATGCGATATGAGAGAATCCCAACACGAACCTGCGATAGAAATTGGCGAGGCCCAAGAAGCTCTGAAGTTCAGTGAGTGTGGTTGGGGTTGGCTAGTCATGAATGACCTGGATCTTGGCTGGATCCACATGCACACCATGCCGATCAACGATGTATCCTAAGTAATGGACCCTATCCATGTCGAAGGAGCATTTTTCCAAGTTTGCATATAGTTTGTGCTGTCGCAGGGTGTGCAAAACCTGTTGAATATGCTACAGGTGTTTCGCCCAAGTCTTGTTGTAGATGAGGATGTCATCTAGATACACCACTACAAAAGTATTGGTGAAAGGTCGTAGGATATCATCCATCATCCTCATAAAAGTTGTTAGAGCATTTGTCAAACCAAAGGGCATGACCAACCATTCAAAAAGACCTTCTTTTGACTTGAAGGCGGTCTTTCATACATCTGTTTGTTCTATTGAGACCTGGTGGTAGCCAGACTTTAGATCAATCTTATTGAAGTATTTGGGCCCCGTGAACTAACCAAGGAGGTCGTCGATTTGGGGAATCGGGTACCGGTTTCAGATTGTGTTTTTATTCAGGGCCCGGTAATCAATGTAGAGTCGTCAAGTCCTGTCTTTATTCTACACCCGCACGATTAGGCTCCCACAAGGCGATGAGCTGGGACATATGTGCCCCTTGTGGAGTAGTTCTTGGATTTGCCTCTTGATCTCCTCATTTTCTAACAAAGAGTGGCGGTAGACTGGCCCATTGGGTAGCGGTGCGCCTAGGATCAGATCGATGGGATGCTTGACCTGGCAGTGAAGAAGTACTTCGGTAGGAGAGGAGAAGATATCTGAGTATTCTTCCACGACCTTATCCACTTACTTATGTTGTGTGGAGAGATCGGTCGTGAAGGCCCTGGATGTGGCTGTGATCTTTCGCTCACTCTGAGAGCGAATCACGAAGAAGACAAATTTTCCGGTCTGAGAGATGACCTTGCTGCGTTGCTTGGCAGAGATCAAGGAAATAACACTAGGAGGGACTGCCTCAGGCATCCTGTACAATTTCCTGTTCAAAGTAATAATAACACCACGAGGCCTAGACTCATATACAACATGGCGTTTCCATAAATAAGGTTGGCCCAAAAGAATATTACAAACTTCGAGAGGAGCAACATCACACAATACCTCGTCTTTGAAGGGCTTGATGCCGTACGATAGTCGACACTGTTGGCTGACGCGAAGATCGCTTCCTTGGCGGAGCCATCCAATGGTGTAGGGTTGTGGGTGCAGCGTTGTCGACAGGGCCAACCGCTTGATGATCTCTTTTGAGATGAGGTTCTTTTGGCTACCGCTATCAATGATGAAGTGTAGCGGGGTGCCTTTTACCCACATCTGTGAATGGAAGAGGTGCTTGCCTTCTTCTGGCTCGTCTGGTTCACCAGGCTCGAGCTTGGTGGTAGGAACAGTGACATTGGGTTCCACGTCAATGATCCGTCTTCCTCTTTCTGGTTCTGACTCAGAGTCAGAACCTGCATCTGATTCAAAGGCTTTCACGTCGGCCACCAACGACTGCTTTGAGTGGCAGTCAACAGTGTTATGCCAAGGGCTCTTATGGAAGTCGCATCACTTCCCAGTATCTTTATTTGTCTTTCCGGTGTCCTTCTTTGTTTGTGGCTTGGACTGGTTGTCCTGATACTGTCCATATTTGCTCTGTCCTTTGTTCTGTGGGTTGGGGCCGCCCCTTCTTGGCTTTTGCTGTGAGGGGTTCCCAGGCCCAAATTGCCGCGTCTTTTGTTTGAGCTTCTGCTCGATTTTGACGACATATCGGTAGGCCGCGCCCAAGGAAGAGATGTCCAGAAATTCCATTATGGTTTGGATGTATCTTTGCAGAGCACCGCGATACTCAAGCACCAGATGTCATTCTGAATCTTTGATACCCAGCTTGGTGCGCAAGGTATGGAAGATATTTGTGAACTCTGGCATTGCTTGGTCTCTTTCTTGCCGCAATGTGGTCTATTTGGTATGCAAGTCGTCATAACTTCCAACAGGGTAGTATTGTTCCTTAATAACATCCTTGAAGGATTCCCAGGTGGTTGCGACTGTAAATAATGAGGGTTCCTCTGTTTCCTTTTGCTCACAGAAAGTTTCCCACCAATCTTTGACATGGAGAACAACTTTAAGTAGTGCAAAATTAATCTTTTCTCTATACGAAAAGTTATGGATAAAAAAATACCCTTCTAGTAGATTCAACCACTTGTCTACAACATCATGTCTATCTGACCTTCAAATATAGAAATATCAAAGTTGATTTGTACCTTTAAGGGGGTGGCGCCTCTGCTCGAGGAAGATGCGTCGCTTGTTGGTAGTCACCGAAGGATTTGCGCGAAACTATCCATCATCTCGTTCCTCTGTTGCGTGAGGTCTTCCTCAGCAACATTTTGAAAGGATCTCCTGTTCCGTCATCTTTCTTTTCTCCTGCCATGAGAGGTCGCTTGGGCGTGCGAGAGATTTTGTCCTCAAGAGAAACAAGCTCGAGACGCAATTCTTTATACCTTGACTTCGTTGGGGACATGCATTAAGACGACAAAGAGTAGATCGATCTGATACCACTGATCCAGATTTTATGAGCAAAACAAAATGAATACAAATTATTAAAAGATGCTTAACACAAAATAACAAAGATACAGTAAAACTGGTTTTCTATTCAATAAGGAAATAAGTTAAAATTGTAAAATGCAGCGGAAAACAAGCTTGCTGGAATGGTGGCGGCTTATCTCTGAGAAGAGATGTGACTGTTGCGCTCATTCACAAGAAGATGATTACAATGAGGCTTTGAAGGCCTTTTTACAATAAACAGGAATGTCAAAAACCCTAGACATCCAAAAACCTAACCCTAGGAGATGAAGCGCCAAAAGTCATGTGGGCTTTGTTTGGGTAAGTTAGTACATCAACTTCTCGAGGTCATAACTTTTGCATACGCTCTTCGTTTTAGGTGCACGATAGCCTGTTGGAAAGGTATTGCCGAGGAGATTCATTTTGCGGGCTTAATAAGAGGATTTGGTTATCATTGAGAAGCTTGATCCCAAAAAACCTTCATCTAGGCTCTCTAAATGGCCCCGAAAGTTAAAAACTGTTAAAATAGTAAATTGCCAAAATTGCCAGAAAACTGTTTTGAGCGAGTTGGAAAA
This sequence comes from Picea engelmannii, assembly GCA_009831015.1. Lineage (NCBI taxonomy): Eukaryota > Viridiplantae > Streptophyta > Pinopsida > Pinales > Pinaceae > Picea > Picea engelmannii. Next base: position 623,742 of record ML776613.1, read on the forward strand.
GGTGGGTGGCCGCCGATATCCACCTGGATCAGGCAATTTTTGGAGCATATTTGTAGTAGAAGATTGAAGAGCTAGGTTGTCAGGCCTAAAGAGAGAACTCCTGTGTGAGTTGCACTGTAACAATAATTGATTGCTGTTGTTTTCCTAGCAGTGAGCTCCCTTGAGTTTCCCAATAGTGATATTCTTGGTTACCCGTGCAAGAGAGACCTTGACAAACAAATGGACGCTCGATGGATCGAGAGTAGTGAAGGGGTACATTCCTTGGGTTGGGCAGGTTGAGAGGAAGAGAGATGGTGGAAAATCGAGATAGTTGTAGGAGAATACTAGTGGGCCGTGGGGTTTTCTAAGTTGTGAGAGGACAATGAGAGACCACCCTCTATTATGGATTGCTAGCCTTAGCTCGTGGGTGATTTGCTTTTGAGATTCGAAACAAGAAGTTTATGGTTGGGTGGAATGTCTGTCTAAAGCAACTGGTCGCACAACTGTGTTTAAAAAATAATTGTTTTATCTTGTTCTTGTGTTGCATTATGAGTTTAATTGTTGTGTGTTAATTCTATGTTGGAGGACAATTTATATGCTGTTGTATTTGAGTTTATTGACTGCATGCTATGTTTATTTTAGAATGATGTAGATGCATCTAGTTCATGGTATCAAATACTAGTTAAATCTCTATGTAATTCGTCGCTGGTAAGCTACAAGAATTTAGTTAGCATACTTTTTTTTAATTTTATGAGTATTTCCGCATAGTAATGATCCTCAATTTCACTGGGGGGTCGTTACAATAGCAATAACACAATGCGTCTCCTTATTGCCATTAACTCCTCCTCCCCGTATGCATGTATTAGAGTATATTGTGAATTTTGATACATAACCAAGTGTATGAGGATTAAATGTCATGGGATATGGCAATGTGATATATCTCCCTCTTTTAAATTTATTTTTCCTTCCTCCAAATTAACTCCTAAAGTGGCTTCTTCATCCGCTTCGTGATTGTGGTGTCATAGTACATGGAAAAATTCAGTGGACTCAATCCTCCACCAATGCTTGTGTTTGACGATGAGGTGAAACAAATAACTGATTAATATCGTTGGGTACATTATTGTAATGGATATGATGATTGACTATTGACGAATCTCCTATAATGATTGCATTTGTTATTTATCTCTTAGCAAGGTCAATCCTTGAATGACCAATAGGGCCTTCGCTTCAGTGTTTGATGCAATGCTCAGACTCGACACATAGGGTAAGTTCTTGTATTCCTCTAAGATTTAGGATGACCCCCCAAATCCCTACCACTGCTGGTTTATTCTATTATTATTATTATTTATATTTTTAGTTTTTTTTTTTTTTCCATTTTTATTATGGATTTCAACTTTTATTCTATTTTAGTTTATTAACATTACGCTATGTTCCACATCTCATTCATATTGAGCCATAAAAATGCACCTCGATTTTTTATGCAATAATGAGACCCAATACTTTTAATTTTTTCTTAATCATTATCTAATTAGATCAGTGATTAACTCTAAGGTAAGGTTTTTTTAACAACAAGGAACTTCACTCACATAGTTTTTGGATTTGCCAAAAGGGTTATTTTCTTTTCGCTTGAAGTAGCATGCTCAATAATTTGAAACATAATTGTTCGCCTCATTGTCATGCTATACAAATGGAATTGCCTCATCTCTTGGATAATTTGCACTCGCACCCTCATTGGTCTCTTCCATCAATTATATAGTAAACATGTAGATTGTGAAAATGTACGAGTTGTTGAGGTGTACATGTCATAAGCTAGAACTTGCGTGGAGTAACAATGATTCAATGTGCCAAACATTATAGAATTTCTATGAGTATTGATGTGTTGCCTCCTAAACACTCACATGGGCACCGCCCCTTAGACCCTAAAGGGCATTGGATGTTGTGGCCTTAAATTAATGCGCATAACTAAAGCATGTTAAAATAGTGTAAATGAAAAAAAACAACAAAATAAGAAATAAGAAATGACATTTTATTTTTATGACATACATGTTAGGTACTCGATACCCATTGTTGTTCTCAAATCGACATCAATACTACCAAGTTTGTAATAAAAAGTAAATACCTTATAAAAAGATTAAAAAAAATATATGAATATCTCTCCCATACTAGAACACCTCGTTACTCTCCATGCAAAGAGAACGTTGTATTCTTTCCCACGCTAACCCATACCAAAGATGCATAAAAGGCCACCTTCTTCTAATTTATAACCAATAATCCGTGAACAATTCAAGTTTAAAAAAAATAAAAAAATAATAAAGCCCCTACTCCGCCGAAGAAAGCAGCAAAAGTTAAAAAAGAAAAGAAAAAGCGTTCGCAAACCAAATACATGAAAACATAAAAAAGAAAAAGCGTTCGCAAACCAAATACATGAAAACATAAAAAAGAAAAAGCGTTCGCAAACCAAATACATGAAAACATATTGATGTTCTTCCCTCCATTTTCAATATTTCTTTGGTAATCTGATGAGCTTTGCTCCAAAACAAATGACATCTTCGTAAGGTAGGGTTCAGGGTTTAAGGTTCAGGGTTCAAGATTTCTTTGCAGTAAAACCCATCCTTAGAGGACTACAACAATGGCAGGAACGGGTTTCTCTTTCGGCTCATCCTCGTCTTCAACGCCCGCCATTGGCGCCTCCACCGGCTCTGCACCCCAGCCGAGTTTCGGTTTTTCGTTCCCAAACCAACCCACGGGCTCTTCGCTCTTCGGCTCCTCGTCCACGCCAGCAGCAACACCCTCGTCCTCACTGTTCGGATCTTCAGCGCAATCGCCTACATTATTCGGAACGCCGTTGTCTTCCTTTTCAAATTTTGGAACCCCTTCGTCTCAGGCCTCGGCACCATCGGCTCCGTCTGCGTTCTCATTTGGCGGTGGCGCCTCTTTTCAATCTAAATCCACGGCTCCCTCCTTCACCAACTTTTCTTCAAGTTCGTCCACGGCTTCGGCACCTTCATTTCCATTCGGTTCCTCTGCATCTTCGGCTTCCGTTTCTTCCTCGGCTTCATCCCCCAGTTTCCCCTTTGGCACTCCTGCTTTGACTTCGAACCCATCTTCTTTCGCTTTTAACACTCCGGCGTCATCCGCGGGTTTCGCGTTCGGTGCCCCGGCGTCCTCTGCAGCAACCCCATCTTTTAGTACTCCTGCTGCTTCAAACCCCGGTTTATCCTTCGGCACGCCCACTTCATCCCCGGCTTCAACCTCAGGTTTCTCTTTTGCGACCCCGGCGTCTTCATCTTCAACCAGCAGTCTGTCTTTTGGTGCAGCTTCCCAGCCAGGTTCGACCCCAGGACCTTCTTTTGGGACACCCACACAGCCGGCTTCGAGTCCAGCTCAATTGTTCGGGACCCCGGCATCGACGTTCAAAACC
>ML776613.1:627587-658665 GCA_009831015.1 Picea engelmannii
TCTTCAGCATCAACGGCATCAACATCTGCACCGTTGTTGTTTAGTGAGTACTCCTTTTCTATGTAAACTTTGCATTGCCTTTGCACTGAAATTTGTTCATTTTCTTAATCTAAAAGTACTTGATTATCTCCTCCATGGCATTATTTATTGCAAGTATCTATCCATCACACGCTTTAATTATGATAATTTGGCAAACGGTTTGAATTTCACGTTTAATGTAGTGGTAAGTCGGTTTTATAGGCTTGAAAACATGATTAGATTCTTCTAATTCCAGGGTAAACAAGAAAAACATAAAATAAAACAAACTAAATTAAATTGTTTATCCAAGAAAGCAATATTTAGTCTCTTTGAGACAAACACTTGAAAAAATTGAGATGGTACTTGTTTGTGAACTCCGACTTCATTCAATGAATCTCTACATCCATTCTGCCCCCCAAAGAATACCTCTCAGCAGTTTAAATAGGGAACTTTTGCCCAGCTTTTTCCTAAGAATAGCTCACTCAAAAAAACACAGTTCAAAACATAACTAGTTGTTATTATCCTATTTTTTTTTAATTGTTGCTCATTTGTCGAAAATGAAATTATGCTTTTATCTCCTTGTCAAAAGGAAAACCCTAAATCAAATTTATATTTGAATATCTTCAATAAGAGCATGCTCCTTTATCAAGCTCCCCTCATTTGGAAACATTGAATACATTGTTTCAATCTTCCACACAAAACATATGATGAAGTTTTTGCAGCAATTCAAGTGCATCTGTCTTTAGTTCAGCCTCAGTTTCCCATGTAGCATCAACTATTGGTGTTAAATTTGGCAACATTGACCAATGAGAGGCCATATGGGCCACCTTGAGGCTAGCCACGAAGATTTGGAGAATCAACCAGTCTTGTGAGGTATTGACAAAAGCCAGGGGGAACGTACAACCTCTGTGACTCAAACCAAAAGTTAGGATGAACGAGATGCTATATGATCTTGTGAGTCAAGATGTAAGTCTAATGCAAAAGCCAGGGGGAATGTACAACGTCTATGAGCATAGACAGTTTAGTGCAAAAGTCAGGGGGAACATACAACCTCTGTGAGCAAAGATAGACTAGTGCAAAATTCAGGGGGAATGTACAATTTCTGTGAGCCTAGTCAAGCCTTGTGAGCCATGAGCAAAAGTCAAGTCATCTAACATAAGTTAGGTTGAACCTAAAATTCATATGAGTTAGAAACAAACAATCTTCCTGATATTGCAAATGATGTAAATGTATTGATCTAGTGCATTGGCACATGTAACACTATCCACCATGAATAAATTCTAAATTTGAATTGCCATGTATAAGAGTCAAGTTGAATAAGTTGTTAAACTCAAGTTGTAAAAGGTCAAGTTGTAAAAGTCGAGTTGCATAAAGTTGCATAAGCTGCATAAAGTTGCATTAGTTGCATAAAGTTGCATAGTTGCATGCATGCATGACATATGCATGCTAAGTTAGTTCGCATGCATTGCCAAGTCAAGGGCGAGTTGTAACTGAAGTCTCAAGTCTAGTTCTATATTCGAACTAAGTGAAGTCTATTGTTCAAGATCTATTTCAAGTTGAAGTCGAAGCATGCAAACAAGTTTCTATTTTCGAGCCCTCTCCTTCTCCTCTCCACACCTTTATAAGCAGAGGTCGACCCTCATTCTAATCAGTGTGTTATGCAGTGTGAGGGAGAAAGAGTAGAAGGCTGTGAGTACTGATATATCGGTATAAGAAGGCTGCATATCTATCTGTTAGAGGGAAACAAAGTACACCTGCAATGCTGGTGTATATCAGCCCAGAAAAGGACAACAAGCTTTTGTATTAGTGCTGGTGCTAGACAACAGAAAAGGACAACAAGCAGCTTGTAATCGTGCTGGTGCTAGACAACAGAAAAGGACAACAAGCAACTTGTAATCGTGCTGGTATATTTCAGTAGAGAAAGGACAACAAGGTGTTGTTGTACCTATAGGTCATACAGTGAGGTCAAAGTCATATTGGCAAGCTCAATTAAGAGCAAAATTTCTTGGTGGATGTTTGTAAGTGATCATACTTTATATTTGTAATAAAAGGAGATTGTTTGCTGGGGTTTTTCTCCCTGTATAAGGTTTCCCCAGGGTATATGTGTTGTTCATGTTTATGCTTGTGGATCTACATAGTTTTGTATTGTTGAAATATATTAAGCTGGAATCAAAGTGTTGAAGAATCTAAAGAAATAATTCACATATTATATTAGGCTCGATAATTTAAGTTTAACAATTGATAGGTTCTTCCATTGGACCATGTAATTTTCCTCTCATCCTTCTTATGATGCTAATGGAGTTACCTTTGTCTTCATAATTCTTTAAACTGTCTTGAATGGTAGGCAAACACTTAACCTGATATGGTAGTTGTCCCATTTCTACTTTTAAGTTTTTTAGTTTGATCCATGTACATTTCCCTTGTATAAACATAAAGATCAATGATATTGAAAACATAATATATTTTCAATTCTTTTGGCAAATCTAAAAGGTATTTATTGATGCCTAAATTTTTAAAATTTGATGGGGGGGGGTGAATTTCTTCATTTTTAATCTTTTATCCTTTCTATGATAGATCTATTTCATTTCTTCTGTTTCCTCTTGCCCTTAGTCCTTCTCCTATGATGCACCCCATCATCCGAGAAGGTATAGGAGCTTGAGGCCGAGGGGTTTTTCATGCCTTAGGGTAGTTTTTACATTCTACTACTCCACCTTATTGCATTTTACTTTCTTCGTATCTCCTTTTTACAAGAAACCTTTTGGTACTCTCGCATTGTATTGACATCATTGTACTTAGTAGTCCCTTTTACCTACTTTTGTGGTGATTAGTTGGAGATTAATAATTATCTTATGTTATCTTATCTATACTGGCCTTTGAGCAATTGATCTTTATGTACATACACCATCACTATATCACTAATTTGATATTGCTTCTCTCTTGTTGTACTATGAAAAATGGAGATAGGCGTGAATTGCATGTTTTCATTAATATGATAGGGATATAAATACATGGAGATGACCTTTGGATTCAGATTCCAAGAGGTCTCTAGGACTCTCGACGACCGTTACACTCACTTGACTTTTCACATTCCTTCAAGTTTGTAACCCTAACGGATTACGCTTCCAATGTTCCCCCGTTTGATCTGAAGGGGTGTATATGAGTCCAAGAAGAGCGCTGAAATATGGAAGTTGACAACTGAAATCTTGAAGTGGATAGCTGCCAATGGCTAAATGTGCTCTCTGAATCTAGTGGTTTTGGGATAACTACAAAAAGGCTTGCAGAAGATGATGTCTTCTACTAAATGGTTATGGTGGTTTAAGGAAGATCACAAACCAAATTGGTGGTTTAAGGATGACGACAAACTTTGGAACTTGGCTCTAAGGCTCAATGGTTCTCAGAACATTTCCTAAGCTAGCTAGAAGCTGAAGCTGATGTCTTTAGCTAATTGGAAGTGCTCTCAAATGTTGGTTAAAGATGACCATAAACTGTTGTCTAGCAGAAGTTGAAAGTCTTCTACTAAATGGAGGTTTAAGGAAAATCACAAATCGTTGTTGAGCAAAAGTTGTAAGTCTTCTACTAAGTGGTGGTTTAAGGAAAACCACAAACCAATCTGGTGATTTTGGGATGACCACAAACCATCACGCTTGCTTGTCACATTTGCTTGTTACTACTCGATTGATAGAACTTCGAAACTTGAAGCCTGACTGTCAATCACTGATATTGTTCCCCCCTGTCAGGTACAAGGTGAGAAGATGCAAATCTCTCCACTGGAAGATGTAAATCTCTCCACTACAAGGTGAGAAGATAGCTGAAATGTGGAAGTGGACAATTGAAATCTCGAAGTGGACAGCTGCGAATGGTTGAATGTGGTCTCTGAATCTAGTGGTTTTGGGACGACCCCAAACCAAAAGGCTAGCAGAAGTTGATGTTTTCTACTAAATGATGATGGTGGTTTAAGGAAGATCACAAACCAAATTGGTGGTTTAAGGATGACGACAAACTTTGGAACTTGGCTCTAAGGCTCAATGGTTCTCAGAACATTTCCTAAGCTAGCTAGAAGCTGAAGCTGATGTCTTTAGCTAATTGGAAGTGCTCTCAAATGTTGGTTAAAGATGACCATAAACTGTTGTCTAGCAGAAGTTGAAAGTCTTCTACTAAATGGAGGTTTAAGGAAAATCACAAATCGTTGTTGAGCAAAAGTTGTAAGTCTTCTACTAAGTGGTGGTTTAAGGAAAACCACAAACCAATCTGGTGATTTTGGGATGACCACAAACCATCACGCTTGCTTGTCACATTTGCTTGTTACTACTCGATTGATAGAACTTCGAAACTTGAAGCCTGACTGTCAATCACTGATATTGTTCCCCCCTGTCAGGTACAAGGTGAGAAGATGCAAATCTCTCCACTGGAAGATGTAAATCTCTCCACTACAAGGTGAGAAGATAGCTGAAATGTGGAAGTGGACAATTGAAATCTCGAAGTGGACAGCTGCGAATGGTTGAATGTGGTCTCTGAATCTAGTGGTTTTGGGACGACCACAAACCAAAAGGCTAGCAGAAGTTGATGTTTTCTACTAAATGGTGATGGTGGTTTAAGGAAGATCACAAACCAAATTGGTGGTTTAAGGATGACCACAAACTCTGGAACTTGGCTCTAAGGCTCAATGGTTCCCTAAACATTTCCTAAACTAGCTAGAAGCTGAAGCTGATGTCTTTAGCTCAATGGTTCCCGAAACCTTTCCTAAGCTAGCTAGAAGCTGAAAGTGAAGCTGATGTTTTTAGCTAATTGGAAGTGCTCTCAAATGCTGGTTTAAAGATGACCATAAACTGTTGTCTAACAGAAGTTGAAAGTCTTCTACTAAATGGAGGTTTATGGAAAATCACAAACCGTTGTTTAGCAGAAGTTGTAAGTCTTCTTCTAAGTGGTGGTTTAAGGAAAACCACAAACCAATCTGGTGTTTTTGGGATGACCACAAACCATCACACTTGCTTCTCACCTTCTCTTGTTACTGCTCGATTGATAGGACTTAGAAACTCGAAGCCTAACTGTCAATCACTGATATTGTTCCCCTTGTCAGGTACAAGGTGAGAAAATGCAAATCTCTCCACTACAAGATGTGTCATTACTCGTGAATAAATTTTTCAATATGATTGATATATCTTCTTGAACATTGATGACCATTGCCAAGAAGTGATCCACCCATAGTGGTTCTTTACTCTTTTAGATTTCTTGTGCTTAGAACATCAGTTCGAAGGATGATTGTGCTTTCCACAAGTCTCACAAGGATGAAGATCAAAACACTGATCTTCCACATGGCCAACTCGCTGACAATGTTGGCATTTCAAAATCTGCTCTTGAACTAGAGCATTGAGTATGAACCTTCTTGAAGCAATCCGACACTCTAAAACTCGATCGACTTAGTATACTCGAGAATATGACAGGTGACTTCCTTTTCATATCCAATACCTATATTATGTTTGTTGTGCCTGTTCTTCCTAAGGTCTGATGATTGGCTTGGAAAGAAAAAGCTGATCTTCATCTGTACTTGAATCTGAAGCTATCTCGTTGAGTTGCTTCTGCACTGGCTGTTGGTCTGAATCGACATCATCATGTTCTTTGAAAAGAGGGTAGTTCTGAACAAGGACTAATTTAGAATTTCGAAGATTCTTTCGTTCAAGTTCACCATGAAGAAGTCGAGTTTGAGTTTGAAGCAATCCCACTTTGGCTTGCGAAGCTTGCAAGCAAGTTAGAACAAATTGCATAGTTTCTTTGTTAGTTGTGACTGTGTTGTTCACAAAAGAGATTATTAGAGTGTTCGATAACTCTTATAATTCGTCAATTGGAGCCATTTAACTGTCAGGCTCTACAATGCAAACTCAATAAATGGAGGGTGTGGGCTTCCACCGAAAATGCACCCGTTTACAATGTAACACAATTTCAAAAAGCACAAGTAACTTACAAAAATAAATTGTTTGTAAGTATACCTTGATTCTAGAGTTGAACTGATCTTCAAGGTTGAATGTGTTGTCGATGCCTTAAATCTACTTACTAGGTGTCTTAGTCTAGTTCCTTGGGGTGCCCTTGTCCTCTGAGCTCCACAGATCAGAGAATTATAAGATTAAACTCCAATGGCGAAGTGAGTGAACACCAACGAAAATGAATTGCAGAGAGATCTAGAGAGCACAAGAGAGCACAAGAGAGCAAAACTTCTTGTTCAAGGTGTGATTCAATGCGGACCCACAAACTCAAAGTTGAGACCAATCTATTGGCTCCCTCCCATTATTTTTTGCTATAATGTTGTATTTGATATGCATATAAGAGAGGTGGATTACTCATACAAATTCGTTAGTGAGAATATGAGAGCAACGAGGGCTTTAGATGCCATGGAATACAAATTCTCGTAGGAAGAGCTCCTTGAACTGAAATAGTTCTTGCTCGATACAGAATCTCGAACAATAGAAGCAATGATATTGTCACAAACTTGCCTTAGTGATTGAATGCGTGCTAGTGGAACTACGTGGTGGAGAATCAATACGAGGACAATGGTTTGAAAGCAATCGTGCCCTAATCACACTGAATCGAAGAATTTAAGCTCAAACTTGAAGCACCACTGCCACCGCATTGGAAGGCTTATGAGAAATTACTAATCTCTCCTTCTTATTCATATGTTATGAGAGCGTGGTGAACGATGTCGTGAGAAAATTGCGAGATTGATTCCAGAGCGAAGGCATTGAAGACAATATTCTTACTAAACTCCAAGAGCTATGGGAATTAAAAATTATACAACCGACAATCTTACTTCCTTCATAAAAACCCTAAACCTAGTCTTCTTAATATGCCTAGGTATTAAGCTCCAACAGTCAGATTGCACGGGTAATGAGAATAGACGACCTAATAAAAATATATGTAACCGCAAGTACACGACAAATTTAGCGATACAACACCACCATGTTTTGAATGACACGACTTTTGCTACACCAATCGTTTACAAAGTGAATAATATTGATTTTGGAACCCATGATTTTGGTAGCATATTTTTGAAAAATATGCTTGGCAAACACTGATTGAGTTCTACTTCACCAAATGATATGATTGATCTTTTAACAAATGTCATCATTCTTGATAGGTGGATGCATATTTGTCCAGTGTCTTGAAGGCTCCTTGGCATGGACATAGCAAAAGATCAAAGACTTCATGCAAAGATATTGGCAATGTGGCTGGTGGTATCGTTTTTATTCCGATCTGCCATGGCGGATGAGATCATCCATTTGCAACCAAAGCTTCACTGTTACTATTCTGGCACCACGTATCCTTCTTGTTGGATACGTCGCAAATCACACTATTCCCTCTCATCGCAAGGCACCACGTATCCTTCTTGAAGGCATCCTCTCTCATCGCAACCCTAGTTGTCGTCGTTGTTGGCTACGTCACAAATCACACTATTCTCGACCATATCGCTTCCTTCTGCATTGCTGGCAAATGTTGCGAGATTGAAGATATCTCTCATTGATCGTCCAACAATGAGTGATGGAGGAAATCCTAAGTTTCACGTAGAAAGAGCAGGAATACGAATGGAACAAATAGCAGAATGAGATGAGGGAAAGAAGGTGCACATTCGAAGACGAGGTGAAATGGTAGTCGTTGAGCAAACCAGAGGAGGTGAACAGTCAATTAGATTAGGGTTTTACACAGTTAGAGAATTTCTGAGTGGGAAGGTATGGGCAGTCTTGTAGATGGATAGACATCAGAGATGACAGGTTGACAGACAGAGGAACGTTTTTGTAGACGGGGATGGAAAACGCCTATGGACGACTTAGCTATGGATAACTACCATTGCTCAATTCAGGCCTAAAAACTAAGGCGACTTTGATACCACTGTTGGATTACACAAAATGGAGATAGGCGTGTGTTGCATTTTTTCATTAATATGATATAGATATAAATACATGTAGATGACCTTTGGATTCGAATTCCAAGAGGTCTCTTGGACTCTTGACGATCGTTACACTCACTTGACTTTTCACATTCCTTCAAGTGTTTAACCATAATATATTACATTTCCAACATATCTTTTTTTTAATATCATCTCTAACCTTGTAGACTTCATTATGTTGTTTAATATTTCACTTAACTTTGCTTGAAGATGTCCATCATATACTTCTATGAATCGTTTGACATCAGGAGAAAAACAAGCATCTAAAGGCACATGTCTCAATTTTTTCAATCCACTTGGAGAATATGGATAGACTGTCTTGAATGGCGAGGTTGTAGTAGTAAGATTTAAGGAATTGTTCAGAGCAAACTTAGCTTGAGGTAGCGTCAAACACCAATATCTTGGTCTGTTGTGTAGTAGATAACATATGATAAAATTTCCAAGATTCTAATTAACTACAATGTGCCTTTTAGTTTGAGGATGATAGGCAAAACTAAATTGAAACCTGAATGTCTTCCATATTGTTTGCGAAAATGGCTTGGGAATTTAGTATCCCTATCAATGACGATAGAGAGAAGCAAACTCTATAATGAAATGTCTTCTTTTCAGAAAACCCTTGCAATATTTTATACGTTTCCATGATTAGTACTAGCTATAGAATAAACCAAGACTGAACATGCATCTCTATTCTCCTTCCTCCTGCAACTGCAACTGCCTTCAAGATATGTGCACTAGATGAGTGAGTGTGAGTGTGTACAAGTAAGGCACCATCCTCACATATAAATACTAGTTGAGGAGGCACTAGGGTTATGTCACTTCACTTAGTGGGGCCGACTTCTCCTAGAAGTGGTTAAAACCACTTTGTAAATACTAGGCGGTGACTTTACAAATACCACCATACAAATATAGTTTGACCAATCCACAAAAGGGGATTTGATCTTATACAAGACCCGACATGATCAATCCACAAAAGGGGACTTGATCTATAAGATAATAACTCAAATTTAATTAGCATATTCTTTGAAGTTACAATATTTCAACACTCCCCCTAAACTTAAGTGAGTTTATGAGATATAATTTGAGTTGTCGATTTCTAAGTTAGCCTTAAGGATGAGGCTAAAGGAGGGTAAAGTGAGATTGAATTGTTCATTCTGGAGTTTAGAGTGAAGGAGGAGAGGGGAAGGGGGGCACACCAAAGAGAGTGGCACACCATTATTGTGGAGAAGTAAGCTTGAGATTGCTCGAGGGCACATCTTGGGATGAGGAGTGCAAGGCAAGCATGAGTATGGGAACATTCTTGTGAGAGGCAAGGGGCACACTATAGCAGGCAAGAAGAGGGTGCATCTTGGTGAGAAACTAAGTTTTGGTCGCAAAGGCTTGAAGGAGAAGTGTTCTTCTTGGTTAGCTTGCAAACAAGCTAGAAAGGGGGTGCACTAGTGACTAGTGTGCATTTAGCTTGAGAGAAGGGTTGCTGCAAGGTTGGGGGTGCACCAAGGGTTGAGGAGGGTGCACAAGGGAGTTGGGGGCGCATTCAATCAAGCAAGGGCTCACACTTCAAGGCAAGTCAAAGCAAAGGCAAAGCAAAGGCATAGCAAGAGAGAAGGGCACACCAAGCAAAGAACGCTTGTCTTCTAAGGCTATCAGGCACAAGTTTTGAGGGACTCCATTGCAAGCTTGAGAAGAAGGTTGGATTGTATCAGGTTTGAGGCATATTTACTTGTTGTAGCATTTGCTTTTAGATCTCCATATATATATATATATATCTATCTCTCTTACTGGTTCTCTCCATGAGGGATTTTTCAGGGTCATGTTGACCAAAAACACTTGTGTACATTTGTCATGGTTTGATTAGTATTTTCAGTTGTAGGTTGTTAAAGATCCTAGAGGTGTATTTGATGTTTAATGCATGTTAAAGAAGGCTAACTTGGACAACAAAACTATCCATCATTAAACCTTATAACAAGAGGTACTAAAGAACATTAAATCAAAGCTTAAGGGCAGATTTCAGAGTGGGTAAAGTTCATATTTGTTGGCTGTTCTGGACCGTGAGAAAGCAGTCCTAAAACAGCAAGGAAAACAGTTTGAAAGTACCTTGAACTTAGTGCCCAACAAGAGGACAATTGACAGGCCTGTTGGGCAGCCTTAGGAATCTCAAATTTCTTCACGCAGATAATCTCAAAAATGATATCTCAACAGTAATTTTATTTATAAGGTGAAGACTCCTTGATGTCAAATGTTTGAGGCAGGATTTTGTTAACCTTTTTAAAGTGGTTTCTGCCTTGGATTATTGTCAGCTAGTGTTCAAGTAGTTCACGTGCTCATGTTTTCCATCTTCTTTCGGATGATGAACAAGGCTTCTGCATCTCTTTTTGGATAACTGAGCTGGGTGTTACCCTTGCAACTGAGTTGACTAGTAAAGCATTTTCTAAGAGAGTTATTAAGTTGAGGTCAGGAAAAATGACTATTGTAGTTATTCTGCAGTTTCATTTTTACTATATCCAAAAGCATAAAGTAATTGTTAAGAGTTCTTCAAAACTTGTGGTTTCAGGATTGCGAGTCCACTGGATTAGGATTAACTACAGTGTTGACATCTTGCCCTATCTAGTAGCCATAAAAAATGTGCCTTTTGCATTTAGTTTATATAAATATCTAGATTTGAGACCAGCAGTAAAGCCATGCAAGAGAAGCCCTTTTTTTTTGTTTACAAAGGCCAGAACAGATTACTCATGGCATGTTATATTATTTTTATTTTTGATTAAAATTTTCAGGTTCCCATGACTTAGCATCTATGATTTTGTATTTGTATTTGTTCAGATGAAATGCATTTATTCATGTAATTTTTTTTAGCAAAATACTCAAGCTGCCCATCTTAGCACTTATTTCAAATTATATGTTTGCTAAAGGTACTGCATCTACTTCATCAGCAATAGCAACTTCATCAACAAGAAGTACATCACAATCCGGTTTTGCTGGAATTACTGGATCTAGTGCAGCGCAAGTGTCATCTGCTGCTACTGCTGGAACAACTTCAGGGTACATCCTAATTGCACAAGGCAGATTTTGGATATTGTGATGTTTTATATTATTTTAGTAAATACGTAATCATCTGTAGTGTTATATTCGACGGATTCTTAAAAAGGAAATTTGGTTTATTTTTACAGAAACACAGGATCTGCAGCTATAAATACATCGCTTCGAACACCTCAAATTCCCTCCGAAATAACTGGAAAAACTGTTGAGGAGGTGACATCACTTCCTTTTCTCTATCGCGTGCTCTTAGAAATTGGTGCATTCTTGCCCAAGGCCTTGTTGCACCTATCAGAACTCTGGATGTCTTTGCTTACATTGAATTGAAATGTGTGTTATGTGCTAGTGGATCCGATTGTTCTCACACTCGATCTTTTTTATTTATTTCTTAGAGCAGTGTCTTACTGGGCTGCTTAATAGGGCTATGTTTCTGAAAATAACATAGGAGGTGATCACATAGATGCCCTTTCACGAACTGCACTTGAGAAAACAGAATTTCCTCCTAAAAACCAGAAGATTTTTCTGGAGGCCAAATATAGCTTCAAGTAGAATGGGGCGTTGTGGATTTTTCTTAGTGCTTAATAGTTCTAGCTCCAAGTTGGATAAAATTGATTGGTTGAAAAATATAAAGATGCTACTTTTGCTCAGTGAATTTCTCCTCCCTAAAAGCTGCTACTTAAGGTTGCTGGAAAGAAACTATGAGACCTTGTTCAACCCTAGAGCACGATAAAATTCTTAGCTGGATGTTTAGATGCATCCTCTTTTAAGTAATACGATATTCACGGCCTTAGTAGAAATATCTACTCAAGAAATCAATGATATCTAAAATAGTTGATCTGAAATTGAAAATATTGATGGGTGTTTTCTTCTTACATTTGGCACAGTACTTGATTTGTAGGTAAGCACGCTTTTACTTTTATATTTCTGTGTTGTTTGGAGTTTTGATCTTTAGAAATATTTATGAAACTTGTGTCTTTCTGAGTTTTATTTCCCTCCTTTTGTGCTTCTAAGGACATGTTTTTCAATTTGTGGGTTGTACCTTTCACTCAATATTCTTTAAGTTCTTTGATCATTCATCATCAACCTGGTTTAGATATAGTAGTTCAATTTGGGCTGGATTATCAAAGACAACATTACTTCCTTTTCTCTATCGTGTGTTCTTAGATATTGGTGCATTCTTGTATTACGAAAATCAAGCAGATAAAGAAAACAAGCTAACTTGAAAGAGTTCTTCGTATTGTATATCATAACAAGAAAGCAAAAGCTTTCTTATATAGGATTACAAGCAAGTCTTTCAATCCACTTCATGAATGTGTGTTAGACTAAGAAACAGAATAAAGTGAAATAAGACATAAAAGTATAAAATAAACTAAAGTCAAATTGACTTTATTAATCCCTAATCTAATATCTAATTGACCATTATAAGCTAATAATTACTTTGACACCCTCCCTTAATGGTCAATTTACTAACTACACCAAGCTTATCATGGAATTTTACATATTTTTCAGGACCCAAAATCTTGGTGGGAATTTCTACAGTTTCATCCTCTGTTTGATATTACCGCAACTTGATAAATCCATCCTCTACAAGCTCTCTGATGAAGTGGCAATGTACATCGACATGTTTGGTATGCTCATGGATGATTGGATTCTTGGCAAGTTTGATCACCCCTTGATTGTCACATAATAGGGGTGTTGGCTCTATTTGTTGCATCTGCATATCTGAAAGCATCCCCCCTGAGCCATATTGCCTTACATGCTCCTTTCATTGCTCCTTGATATTCTGCTTCTGTCAATGAAAGGGCTACTGCATGCTGCTTCTTGCTGGTCCATGTGATTGCATCCATGCCAAGGCTGAAAACATATCCAAAAGTGGATTTTCTATCATCAACAGAGACTGCCCAATCTGAATTTGTATACCCACACAATCAATGTTCTTTGCTTCTGCTATACAAAATGCTGAAGTCAAGTGTCCCTTTCACATATCTCAACACTCACTTAGCGACAATGCAATGCTCTACCTTTGGCGCTGTCATGAATATGGAAATGAAGGTCAAAGCCGAACTCAAATCAGGTCTAGTGGCTATAAGATATATCAAGCTACCCACTAGTTGCTTGTATACTAACTCATTAACCTCCAAGGATGATTTTAAGGATGGAAATTTGTTTTAAAATGTAGAAACCTTGGCGAATCTTACTAATCCTTCATATGCCAACTATAAATGTTTGGCGATATTTTTGTAAAAATATTCAAATTTCTAAGGATTTTATATAGTTTTTATAAAATTTTGGCGATTTTTAGGGTAAAATAATTTTATCGTATAGAATTTGGGTGAATTATTTCTAAAATAGCGAAACTCATTTTTGGAAAAACCATAGAAAATTATCCCATGAGCGAAATTTAGCCCCTAAAATCATCCATGTTAACCTCCTTAGAGTTATTTTTGGTTGAAAGTTTCAACCCTTTCTATATAGGTGTAGAGGAGATTTTGCAATCTGTCATTATGAACCTTTCAAGTAAACTCTTTGTTGAGATTTGGGTACTAAGGAAAGTGGTACCCTTGTTTTTATGAGTCTCTAAACACAAAGGGGGAGAGTATTACCCTCATGCTATTACTTTATGTTCTAATTTCACATTGACTTTATTCACTTAAGTCTTAAAGTGAAATGAGTCACTTAAGTCTAAAGTGACATTTAATTCACTTGAGTAAAGTGAATTATTGAACATAAAACACACTATGGAAATTTAAGTCAAAGTGGGTTTCCAAATGATATTTATGAGATGTATTCTCATTTGTTGATTAGATTTGGGCTAGATCTAATCTAGGCCCTTGATCTTCTAGATTTGGCCTAAGAGAGGCTAAAGGAGGTAAAAGGGGTAAATAGAGATCCAATTGTCACTTGAAAGAGTTGAGTGAAGAAAAGGAAGAGAGGAAGAAGGCTTGGACGCTCTTCTTGAGAGGAAGAAGACTTGGGCGCATTCTTGGAGGTTGGAGGTTGGGCGCAAGTGTTGGAGCAAGCGACACAATCTAGAGAGGAGGCGCACAAGCTAGTGGAGGGACACATCCCAAGAGAGGAGGCGCATCTAGCTTGTGAGAGGGTGCATCCTAGAGGAAGAGACACTCATACTTGGACTAGGGTGCACTCTTGTGTATAGAGGGCGCAATAGAGTGTGAGGGCGCACTTGTTGGTGTGGGTTGCAAGCAAAGGAGTAATGCCAAGTGTGAGTTAAGGGGAACACCATAGTATTGGGTGCTTTCTCCAAGGTAAGGGGCGCACGATTACATCAAACCAAGGCAAAGGAAAGGCAAGGGCTAAAGCAAGGCAAGTGGAAAGGGAAGGGCTAAAGCAAGGCAAGTGGAAGAGGTGCACTGAGGCAAAGGGTGCACACTTCTAAGGCTAACAGGCACAAAGAAATAAATAACTCCAAAGCATCTTGAGAGGAGTTTCTATTTTATCGGTTTCTTTAGTTGTATTTCTTTGTTGTAGCTCTTACTTTGAGATCTCCATATATACATCTATCTCTCTCACTGGATTTTCCCATGGGGGTTTTCCAAGGGTCATGTTGACCAAAAACATCATGTGTTCCTTTGTCATGTTTGCTTAGTATTTTCAGTTGTAGGTTGTTAAAGATCCTAGAGGGGTATTCTATGTTTTATGGAGTTTTGTATGTGCCATCCGTGGACAACAAATTCCCTATTAAACCATCTAAAACAACCATAAAAGAGCATTGAATCATTTCCTAGAAGGCATATTTCAGTGGGTAAAGATCAGACATGTTGGCTGTTTTTGGACATCAAGTATACAGTCCTAAAATAGTGTCTAAAATCAGATTCGAAAGTGCCTAAAACTTAGTGTCCAACTAGGTCAAAGACAAACTTGTTGGGCAGCCTTAGGAACTTCGAATTTCTTCACTCTTGACATATTTTGTTTGTGAGACAATAATTTTGCTACCTATTTGCCAAACTTCTACACCTAGATAGTAGTGTGGAGGCCTAGATCAACGATGTTAAAAGTTTTGCTAATATTGGATTTGATTTGTTCTATATCTCTTTTGTCACTACCTGTAATAATGATATCATCTACATATATGACCAGAAGGATGATATAATTACCAATTCTTTTGGCATACATATTGGAATTTGAAGGACTTAGTTGGAACCCCTATTCATCCAAGTCTTTGTCAATATTCATTTACCATGCTCTGGGTGCTTGCTTCAGACCATATAGAGCCTTCTTTAGTCTGTAGACTAGATGGTCCATTCTTGGAACCTAAAAACCCCGTGGTTGATACATGTGAACCTCTTCCTACAAATCTACATCGAGGAAGGCACTGTTCATGTCCACTTGATGGACCTTCCAACAAAATTGTGCTTCCATGGCTAGAACAAGTCGGATGGTGCTCATCTTTGTTGTAGGAGCAAAACTCTTCTCATAGTCAACGCCTTCTTGTTGAGAGAACCTTTTAGAAACCAACTATGTTTTGTACTTGTCAAGTGTACCATCTGCACTGTACTTGACCTTGTACAACCATTTGTAGTCAATGGGTTTCTTCACTGGTGGAAGATCTATGAGGTCCCAGGTTTGATTTTTCATCAAACTCTCATGTTCAATTGCCATGGCCTTTTCCCATTCATGTCTCCCTTTCGCCTCCTCAAACAACTATTTTCGAACCATTGGCCATCAAAGCAAAGTTTATCGTGTTTGGTTTTTGTTTGTTCTTTCCTCTCGTTGATTTTCCCTCAATCATTTCACCTATCCGAACATCTCCAATGGTGTTGTGCCACCACTTGGGTCTCTTTTGGAATTCTCCTCATCCTCACCTATATCTGTGTCATCCAAATGCTGGTTTGAGCTATCTACATCAGAAATTATCGGCCCAGAAGACTCCTTATGCTCATAATCTTCCCTCGCTTCAGGTGGAGTTGCTAGAAGATTGACACTTGAATCTTTATCCACTACTGACTGCTCGGTAATTTTGAATTCAGGAGAAGTGTGGAAAGGTCCAACTTCTTCATCAACAACAATATCTCTACTAAAGCTCACCTTATTGGTGTTAATAATGTTAGAAATAGGGAAAAGAACAAAATAATACTTTTCAAAAATTCTGTTAACTAGACCAACAAGCAATAGATCTAAATAAAAATTCTGATCAGAGGTACATAAGAAATACAATAGATCTGAAAACAACAATTAGATCTAAAACAATAGATATTTTTGAGCATGCAAACTAGTAGATCCGAGTACAACAGTGATAGATCTAAAACAATAAATATTTCTTAGCATGCAAACTAGTAGATCCGAGTACAACAATCATAGATCTAAAACAATAGATATTTCTGAGCATGCAAACTAGTAGATCTGAGTACAACAATCATATATCTAAAACAATAGCTATTTCTAAGCATGCAAACTAGTAGATCTGAGCTTTAAACAAATAATTCAAACTTAAGTAAAATGCAACTGAAACTTACCTCTCATATTACCTCTTGAGCAATGAAGGAAGAGCTTGGCACACAAGTGAAATGTAGAACTTTGTATTATGCTAAGATCTAGCTTAGGCTCATGGATCAGCCACCAAGGGTTAGATCTCTGTCAAAGAGAACATGAGATTGTTTTGCCACAATAGAAAACCCCAGGGTAAAGGTGCCAAAACCCCAAACAAAAACTTAGATAGTAAACCCTTGTATCAGCCACACACATGGATGAATCAGGCAGCTTGAGAAAGTGTGGCAACAAATGATAAGAAGCCTGGTAGGACAATCACGACCCTCACTAGTTCCAAATCTGTACACAGGGGTAGACGCCAACCTACAGTAGCATGCCAACAACTATATCACATGGATCTCACATAGAGAAAGGAGGGCCGACTGCTTGAAATGAGCAGATTTGTTGTGTGAAGGGTGGCCGACTGCTTGGAAGAGGGTAGGATTGTATAGAAGGGTGGCCGACCGCATAGAGAAGAGTAGATCTGAGTAGTAACAGTGACCTGGCAGCATTAATCAACTCAGCGAGAGAACAACCAACAACATAGCACCTAGAACCACCTTCCAACACAAAGAAATGTGAACCGAACTGAACAGTCAATGAGGTCGCAGGAATGAGGAAGAAAATCATAGAGATATCCGCCACTTAGAAGATGAGAGAGAATGTGAGTGTATTGGAGTAGTGAGGGAAGGATTTTATTTATAGTTTTAGGCTAGGGCTCAGGTTAATAAAATAATAATTAATATAATGACATATTATTTAATATAAATATTAAATTAATGTCACATTAAATATTAATTAATATTTCTAATTTAGTCATCACTAAGCCTTAAAACAAAAATAAGAGCTCCACTCATACCCAAACTCAAAAACCAAGGGTGAAGATTAATCAAGGGGCTAGGAAGGACAAAGGGGTTTTCTTAGTGGCAAAACATGTCCATATGAATCTCAAGGTGACCAATAAATTTTATCATTACTGCATAAGGGGTACATCACAAAATGTGGTCATGCACATCTTCATAGTCTCTCCTAGGTCCTATGGACCATCCTGGGAGAGAGGAAGAGGATCACACATCAACACATCTTGGTATTACACCAAGATCTACTTGGTTAAAGACCAGGTTGCCCCAGAACACATCTGGGTTCTTATCCACCAAGGTACAAGACTAAGGATCAACCCATTCTTTAGGCATGGGTTCCTTGGAACATATCCAAGGGCCCTAGACACTTCTCGGGACATATATCAACCACCAAGGAACACATCCAAGGAATAATCCAAGCTCAGGGGAAGGATTCCTTGGAACACATCCAGGGGCCCTAAAATACATCTCTGGTCTTATGCCATCCTCCAGGAGTGGCTTTTGCAGCTGCATTAAATTCAACACTCCCTCTTAGCAACACCAAACTTGTCTCAAAAGTACATAAACTTTGTCAAGGACAATGGCTTGGTCAAAATATCTGTTGTCTGTTCTGTCGTCGGAACATACTGAATACTGAGAATGTTCTTTTGCACCATGTCCCGAAAATAGTGATATCTCATCTCAATGTGCTTCGACCTGTCGTGAAACACCGGATTCTCGGAGAGCTTTATACAACTCTGATTGTCACAGTGGATGACTGTGGGTTCTAGCTCTGCAGTGAACAAGTCTGAAAGTAACTTCTCGAGCCACACTGCTTCTCTGCTAGCAACACTTGCAACAATGTATTATGCTTCTGCAGTGCTCTGGGCTATGAAGCCATGTTTCCTGCTGGACCAGGAGATCATCGCTGAACCCAAACTGAAGCAATATCTGGAAGTGCTCTTTCGATCCACTGTACTGCCCATCCAATTTGAATCTGTATACCCATGAAGCATTACACCTCCACTGGAAGTGTATCTGAGAACATAGGCTATAGTCCCTCAAACATATCTCAGAATATGTTTAACAACAACCATATGTATATGCTTCAGTTCACACATGAACTGGCTGAGGGCATTTATTGCATAACAAATGTCCGGTCTAGTATGTACGAGGTACATCAATGACCCAATGATCTGTCGATATAAGGTGGGGTCTTCTGGATCTGAACCTTTAACCTGATCTTGTAATTTCTTTAGGTTAGAGATCATTGGTGTGGTCATCGACTTACAGTCCATCATGCCAAATCTGCGGAGCACATCAACTGCATATTTGCTCTGTGAGAGAAAGATCTCACTTGGTTTCTGCCCCATCTCCAACCCCAAGAAATAATGCATAAGCCCGAAGTCTTTCATTTCAAATTCTGCGGAAATCTCCCTCTTATTTTGAGCTATCAAGTTTTCCTCTCCAGTGATTTACATATCATCCACATATAAGACTAAGATAGTTGGATGATTTTGTACAATATTTTTATAAAGATTGGGATCTGCAGAAGTCAAATTCTTTACCATTGTCTGTTTTGAAAACCCGAATGTGTGTGCTTGTTGATTTTCAACAAGATTCTTGAAATCTTGAAATCTGCTGAAAGATTCATGTTTTGTCTTTAAAAAGTAAATCCAAGTTTTACGAGAACAATCATCAATAAAAATGATATAGTAGATACAACCATTCATAGATGGAGCAATCATGGGCCCACAAAGGCCAGAATGAATTAGATATAGAATGCCATTAGATTTTCTATTGTAGTGAGGATAGGGTTTCTTTGTATTCTTACTGAGTGCACAACCTCTACAAACACTATCATGCTCAAAAGAAAATACTGGCATAGCTGTTGCCATCTTTTGCAAACCTGGAAGTGTGTTGTAGTTGACATGTCGAAGTCTTCTGTGCCAAAGCTCGCAGGGATTTATCATCTCATGAGCTAGTGCTTGAACAACTTGACCTGAGATTTTATAAAGTCCACTCTCACGAGTTCTAATAGTCATAGCAGGGCCACATTAGAGCCTTCCCTTTGGTGAAGGCTATTGAGTATCCTCTGCGTTCTAACATTGCAACTGAGATTAGATTTTTCTTTAAACCAGGAACATAAAGAATTTCATCAATATGAAAGATATTACCTGATTGAAGTTGGAAAGATAGTGTGGTTCCACCATTCAACCACTCCATTCTGCTGTGGATTGTAAGGTGTAGTGAATTGTTTTTTAATCCCATGTTTAGCACAAAAGTTATTGAATTCTTTGGAACAAAATTTACCACCATTATTAGACCTAAGAGGTGTTCTGTCAAACTTGACTCTTTTTTCTACTAAGGCTTTGAACTTCTGGAATTCATTAAACACTTCAGATTTCAGTTTCAAAAAATACACCCGCATTTTCCTACTATAATCATCAACAAATAGAAGGATTACCTGGCACTGGTGATTGATGTCGTGTTCATTGGTCTGCAAATGTCTGCATGAACCAGTTGAAGGGCTCCTTGTGCTCTCCATGCATGTCCTTCATCAAATGGTGCTCTCTGCTGCTTCCCTACTTGGCAAGCTCTAGAAACTCCTTGGATCTGCTGCTGAATGTCTAGTTTTTCCATAGTTGAAAATTTCATCGAAAAAAAAATCGCGAGTTTTATCCCTTCCCAAAAAGTCGGTGAGTAAAAATCGTGACTTTTACTAAAAATAGACGATTTTTTCTAAAAAAGCGCGAGTTGATGGAAATATCATGGGAGGCGCCTAGTTTGTGGGGACAAAGCCGACTTTGGCATTTCGTTTTAGTCATTTCACTTGTTTGTTGTTGGAGAAGGAAGGAGAAGGGTTTGTGGTCTTCCTCAATCATTTTGGAGGTAGGATAACAACCATCATCATCACCATCAAGGATTGTTAAGCGGATCAAGGGTTCAATTTCATTTGCCAACCGATGTTGAATCTTCCATTCATATGTATGTATTTAAATGCCACCATGTTAATGCTTTTTTTTCTTAGATTTATGCAAGTTTGTTTGCCTATGTTTTGCTTATTTTTTGGTTAGAGGAGGAACCTGAACAATAGCAAGCCTGCATGGTTAGAGGAGGAACTCGAACAACATCAGGACTTGGAGGAGCAACATGGGGAGTGGGAGGAGGAGGAGGAGCGACTTGAAGACATCATGGAGCGTGATGTGCTAACATTAGCACAACCTTCTACACTTATTGATACACCTACTCCTACACACACCAGTCGTCGTCCACTGTCATAATCAGGGCCTTCTACTGTCAGGGGCAGGCCAGACATACAACCCATTATCTTTTCCTGTAAAAGGAGGAGAGGGCATTGATATTAGATAGCTAGTTGCTAGTTTTTTTTTATTTGTCACTGTACATCAGACAACTACCTCATGATGATAAGGTACATTTATAATTATATATGTGATGTCATTTTGTATTGGCTCTAAGTTCTAACTTCTGTCCCTTCAGGATTTAGTATCAACTTTGATGTATCTTTTTTTATTGGGCATCCACTACATATATATCAATGATTTCTCCATATTTATGTGCCAATGTGTTTATATGATGTTGTTGTTGCTTTATATGTTCAAAATTTTGAAAACAATAAATATTTTTTGTATTTTTTAATGTTTGTTGTGGTTTTCCGATTTTTTGCTGAAACGATATTTTCTGGACCCTCACCGACTTTTTGCCGATGCCGACATTTTCAACAGTGTGCCTAGAATCTCGTCTGCGAGATTCTCTTATGCCAACTAAGAAAGGTAGGTCAAGTTGAGGTGCCCATACCTCTGATGCCATAATGTATCGATATCTGACGAACTCTTGGCTGCTAGTGCATGCATTCTGACCTGTCCAATGTCGACGAGTCTGAACAATTCGTGGTCCTCAACACCAAGTGCAACCGTCTTCTTGGTCTCCTTGTTAACTATGTAGCACTTGTGATTGCTAAAGTTGACATCTAGTTGGGGGCTGCGCCGCATAATCTGGCTGACTAAAAGTAGATTAAGCTCCATATCTGGCATGTAGTATACATTGAGGAAGATTAGCGATTTTCTTCCAAAGGAAATAAGCACATTTATTTTGCGAACGACTGTATACTCCTCTCCACCACGGAAGACCATTGAATCCTTGGAAGAACAAGACGTGGACTCTGACAACTAGTCCTGCCTGTCGGTGAAATGACACAATGCACCTGAATTGATGAACGAAGCAGATTACCCGTTTTGATAAGCTTGTGTGGTGGCCATAAATGCAGAGAAGTTTGACTCCTCTGTATGCTCTGTGACATGAGCCTGATGTTGAGGTGCTCCTTGGTTGGTTTTCTGGTCAGCCAACCTCTTTCTACGGTGCTTCTTCAAATGGATCTTGCCACAGTAATGGCATTTGATGGTCTTTTGATCCTTAGTGATATCCTCATCATTGCTTTGTCATTTCTTCTTGGCCCATTTGCCTTTGCCCTTTAATTTGGAAACAAAGGCATGTTGGGAACCCTCTATTTCACTGCTACTACCAAACTGTTTCTTCCATCTGTCTTGTTGTAATAGTTTATTGCAAAGCTCACACAACTTCAGGTCAACATTCGTAGAAGTGATGTTCAGGGTCTCAATAAAGTGCTCGTAAGCACGTGGTAAACTTTTCAGTGTGATTACCACCATGTTTTGCTCCTCCATCTTTTGACCAGTAGCAATCAACTGTTCTCAAATATCTTTGATCTTGAGCAAATGCTCTCGGAGGGATGCATGCTCATCCATCATCATCAAAAACAACATGTGCTTCAGGGAGAAGGCTCTGCCCTTGTTCGATGTCTCATGCAAATCTTTCAAATGTTTCCAGATCTCTAAGGAAGTTGAACGTAAGCACATGGTAAACTTTTCAGTGTGATTACCACCATATTTTCCTCTTCCATCTTCTGACCAATAGCCATTAACTGTTCTGGGATATCTTTGATCTTGAGCAAATGCTCTTGGAGGGATGCATGCTCATCCATCATTATTAAAAACAACCTGTGCTTCAGGGAGAAGGCTTTGCCCTCGTTCGATATCTCATGCAAATCTTTCAAATGTTTCTAGATCTCTAAGGAAGTTGAACCTGTCTGGACCTCTGGAAGTATATTATTTGTCACGGTCAAGTTAATCAGCATCGCAGTTTCTTTGTCTTTCTCATCATGCTTATGTTGGTTGCTACCCGCACCTGTAGTTTGGTAACTTTACCAAGGACAATGTTCGCTAGAACCTGTATTAAAAAAAGGTCAGCATCCACTGCTTCCACGTGTTGTAGTTCTTCCTTGTGAACCTCTGACTCCCTTCTAGCATGTTGTTGGGTAAAGATGCCATAGGTGAAGGTTAAAAATAACCCAAGAACAGAATAACATGATGAAAAACTTCCAGATTTATAATAAATATTCCTACAAACAACCCAAAAACATCCAGATCTAGGCAAATCTGCTCACCACCAGCCCAATAAGATTCAGATCTGCTCTCAACCAGCTGAAAAACACGTAGATCTAGGTAAATCTGCTCACCACTAGCTCAAAATCACTTAGATCTATTAATAAATATCACCAAAACAGTGAATTTCTCCTTGGATCTGCTGAAAAATAACAAATCAGCAACGAAAACTTCCAGATTTGCAAATCTAGCCAACAATATAGGAAACATACAGTTTCTTTTTTTCCAATTTGTTATACTGTCAAGAAAACTGAGAAGTAAGACTAATCTAGGCTGTAAATAGATTTTTACAGCACTTTTTCTGAGCAATTTCATACACTTGCATACACCTGTAGTATTGTTCAGTACGACCGCTGTGAATGGTGGCTGAAAACTGCGGCTGAAAATGAAGTTCCAATTAAAAAAATTGACCTTGCTTCTAAAAAAACGAAACAATACATGGTTTAGTGAAACCCTTTTGTCTCTTCGATGTGCTATGCTAGCGATCTGTCGATCCGTCTCTGCCGGCAGCAGTCCCTAGGTCTTCACGCTCTCACAGACTGGCTCTAGCTGAGCTTTGATACCATATTACGAAAATTGAGCACATAAAGAAAACAAGCTAACTCGAAAGTCTTCTCTGTAGTGTATATCATAATGAGAAAGCGAAAGCTTTCTTATATAGGATCACAAGCAAGTTGAGACAATCCACTTTATAAATGTGGAAGAGACCGAGAAACACAATAAAGTGAAATAAGACATAAAAGCAGAAAATAAACTAAAGTCAAATTGACTTTACTTATGCCTAAGTCTGATATCTTATTGACCATTCTAACCTAATATTTACTTTAATATCTTGCCCTAGGCTATGTTGCATGTCCAATGACTCTGGATGTTTTTGTTTCTATTGAATTGAAATGCATGGTATATGTGCTTGTGCAATATGGTTGTGTAGTTAATTCTTGACACTTGAAATTTTTTATTTCTCATAGGAGGGTCTCATTGGGCTGCCCAATGGGGGCTATGTTTCTTAAAAGAACACAGTAGCTGATCATATAGAAGCCCTTTCACGAGCTGCACCTGGGAGATCATAATTTCATCCTAAAACCAGAGGATTTTTCTGGAGGTGATTTGTAGCTTCCAGTGAGATGGGGTGCTGTGGATTTTTTTTAGTGCTCAGGAGTTTTAGTTACCACTTAGCTAATATTGATTGGTCAAAAAATAGAGTTGCTACTTTAGCTTAGTGATTTTCCCTTCCTTAGAAGCAGCTGTGTAAGGCTGCTGGAAAGAAACTGTGAGATCTCATTCAAGACTGTAGCACAGTAAATTTGTTGCTGCTGGAAAGAAACTGTGAGATCTCATTCAACACTGGAGCATGGTAAATTTCTTAGCAGGTTGTTTAGAAGCACTCTTTTAAGCAGCATGATAATCACAGTCTTAGTGGAAATATCTACTAAAAGTGCAGTGATTTCTGAAATACTTGATTTGAAATTAGAAATGGTGAGGGTGTTCTCTGGTTACATTTCGCATGGTACTTTATCTGTAGTTGTAAGCATGCTCTTACTTTGATTTTTATGTGTTGTTTCGAATTTGATGTTTAGAAATATTTATGAGACTTGTGTTTTGCTGAGATTTATTTCCCATCTATTTGTTTAAAAGAAATTGTTCTTCGGTTTTTAGGTTGTAGCTTTTGCTCAATTTTCTCTATAAGCTCTTTGGTTATTCCTCATCGAGCTAGTTTTGATATAATTGTCCAATTGGAGTCAGATTATCAAAGATTGGAATTCTGAGTTACAAGAGCGTACTACAAAATTCCGAAAGCAAGCTGAGGCTTTAGCAGAGTGGGATCGGAGGATCTTACGGAATCGAAATGTACTTATAAAGCTGGAGGTATGGAAGTGTTATCGTCAGGGCATATGTTGATTTGAAATTCATATATCTCAGAATCAAGCAATGCTTTGTTATTTTTGCATTCCTATTGTTTTTTTAGATATACCATTGAGTAAGATTTGTACGTCGTTTTAGCAAGCTTTTATCGAACTATGATTTTAAAACATTTAGAATATGAGAGCAATCTAGTGCCTACTTATTGTTAATTTCTTATTCTACGTTGATAAACAAACATTCATCTCGATAGTGATGACTAATAAAATGCTTGCTATGCTCACTTTGAAGCATAATGACATTATTTTTTCCTTTGGTTTTTTATTTTTTTCAAACTGGCATCTCAGTGCATTCGTTATAAAAAGAAAAGGTGTATGATCAACGATCATCCTTGTTCTTCCCTTGAATAACAAGAATCCGTTTAACAGACAATCTAAGAACAACGGTTGAGCAACTTGAATTGCGATCATTTCCAAATCTCAAGTCTCAAAGTATGAAAAGCCAGTCAATCTCATTTATATGTTTTGTCAAAGCATTGTTTTATGAAGAGGGTGTCCTACCTAGTAATGCCTAACCCGGTATATGTTGTTCTAGATTGCAAAGAGGTCATCACTTGTAAGGGTATATGGTAAACAAAATTTTCATCTATTGGTAGTAGACAATTTATTGGTTGCCAACAAAGAGCTCACTGATTGCGAACACAGTTTCTGAATTTTTACAAGGAAATTCCATGATGTTTAAGGTATTCATTTTAGAAAGAAAATTAAACCTTGTTGATGCTACCCTATCATTTTGCAAATCATGGCTATATTTGACTTTTGGAGCCTACTTTATTTGTATTTTGATTCATGGAATTAAAACATTGAAAAATGAAGGGTTTGTCTCTATCAATTGAGTAATGTTGTCTAGATGTAAAAGATATTCAAATTTGCATTGATTTTGATGGGAATTGTACCGTAAATTTTGTTTGTGATGTTGATTTAAACCTTTCTAGTTCTTGTTTATTAAGCATGTCTAGACTCTACGACAACTAAGGTTCTAAAATGATCAATCTTCATTGCATATTTGAGGATGATGCTCTTGGGTGGATAAACTATTTAATGGGTTTCCAAGCTCATATGTATGTGTTGGTGTTATTTTTTTCTGGGGTTAGGAGTAAGCGATTATTAAAAAGCCTATTAAACCAATGAGTTAATGTTACTGTAAGGTAAAATATTGATGGGTTAAAGCAACAAGTGGCAAAATTTAAGGAAGTTGTAAATTTGGATGAAGAATTATCAAATGGATAATAGTTAGTTTATTGTATTATGAAGTCTTTTGCTTGAACCACCAATCATATGACTAGAATTTTTAACTTGCAAAATGAGTTCTAAGCATGCTATTGTGTAAAACTTTAATCTTTGTGGTATTAAAGTTCTTTACATTCTAAATTTGTTGCAAACTTGCATTTCTTACCAGGGTTTTAAGTATAATATGTCAAAATCATTCTATCTCTCTTAGTGCTTATGCTTATCTACCCTTTTTTATTTATTGCATTTGTTAGATGACTATTTTTCTTGTATTTTGAGCTCCAATGAACATGGTAGACATCCAATGTAGAGAGATTTCCCTTCGAAGACTTGCTCTTAAAATTCAATAAAACTCTTGATCCTAAGTTTGATTATAGAACTTGACTATTCTAGCTGTTAGTGATCTACAAATCATAACTTCAAATTCCGACATTTTTATACTGAATCCAACAATAAGAGTTCTTAAATTGCTAGCTACATCTTCATCTAGGGCTTTAATTGGATCATTGCCTTCTATTTATATTCGTTAGAATTTTAGGGAAAATGAAGACAGTAATATTCTTTTTAAATTTATTCACTACTGTAGATATATATCCGCAAACTAAACAAAATTTCTGAAGTAGATTAAACACAGAAACAGTACAATAGATCTGAGCATGTAGTAAACAATTCTAGGCTAGATCTAAACATGAACTAATCTGATCATAAGCAATGAAAAATTCTGAACATAATCAGATCTGATAAAAAGCAAAGCAATAACTGAAAATTACCTCTAGATAATATTACCTTGAATGCTTTGTTGCTGTCCTCTTTTAATATGCTTAGAAAAAGCTGTTAAAGGTCATGGATCAAAACCCTCAAGGGTTTGATCTCATCATGATCTTAAGTGAACAGTTTGCCAAGAAGAACTCAAGGACAAAAACCCCAAAGACCAAAACTCAATGCTGATAAGAAACCTCAAACAGTCCAAACAAAATCTGCCCAGAACTGATAGGACCGTGGTAGCAAATTTACAGCCTAAGACAGCAGATTTAGGGCTGTCATAACAGGCCCTAAATACTGTAGAAGAGGAGGGACAGCAGTAGCATGAGAGGTGAACCAGAAGCAGCCAAAGAGAGGGCAACGAAAGCTAAGAGAAAGACACAGCAGCCAAGGAGAGAGGCACGGCAGGCTAGAAGAAGGCAGCGACAGCTAGAGGAGGCAGCGGCAGGTTGGTAGGAGGGCCGTGACACCTTAACAGGCTTGAGGGAGGTCTGCACCACCTTAACACTGCAAGAGGGAATGCCACAGCACCATAACCCAGCAAGAGGGAATCAATACACCTGCAAGAGAGCTCCCAGCCAACAAAAACCCAGGGCAGCACTTCAAAAACCAGCAAGGAAGGAAGCTCCAAAGAGGCTGCACCAAAAGAACAAACTGAACAAGAGGGCCGCAGTAAAAATCAGACCAAGAGAAGAGAGTGAGGATGAATGAATGAATAAATGAGTGAGGGAGATGTTCCTTTTTTAGTATAGGAAGGGGTTAGGGTTAGGTTTAATTAAAAACCTAATAATTAAAATAATTAATAAAAAATAATAATTAATATTTTTAATTAATAAAAATATTGATTAGAAAGTCAAATAAGTCAAAGTGACTATAAAAGACCAACACCACATTAAGGAAGATGGGGAACGAGATTCAAGCAAGGGGAGGCTACAAGACAAAGTCAAAGTGGTCTTCTTCAATGGCAAACTGTCCACATAAGTCTCATGATAAGTTATAACTTATAAGCTTTTATCATCCCTGCATAAGAGGAAAAATCAATGATGTGGTCATGCCAATCTTCTCTCTGCTCCTAGGTCTCATGGACCATCCTAGGAGAGAAGACGAAGATCACACATCATCACATCTTGGTACTCAACCAAGAACCACCTAGTCCCAGACCATGATACCCCAGAACAAATCTGGGGTTCCTAGAACACATCTAATGTCTTTATCCACCAAAGTACAAGACCAAGGATCAACCCAAGCGTTTAAGCAAGGATTCCCTAGAACACATCTAGGGACTTATATCATCAACCACCAAGTAACACATCCAAGGATCAATCCAAGCACCGAGCAAGGATTTCCTAGAACACATCCAAGGGCCTTAGAAAACATATAGGGACTTACTGCTTGGTCCTTGACCAAGAATCCCAACAATATACTGGGGGCCCTCACTAGGGTCTTTTGCCATGGCTCTAACTGCTTGGTCCCAAACCAAGAACCCCAGGAGTTTTCTGGGGGCCCTAGATCTCAACTAGGGTCTTATGCCATCCTCCTAGAGAATGGTTCTTGCAGCTGCACTAATTTCAACAATATTGCATCATCATATGTATCAACTATGCCCTTAGTAGAGGTTTCTATATTAAGAGGGATTAAGTGTGTGGAAGAATGCACACATGTAAATGCAAATCGCTATGAGAAATTATAAGGTGTGTACGTTTTTTGTGCTCTTAGTTTGTTCCGTGTCTAGTATGAATAAATTTAAATTTGTTGCAATTTTTTAAGAGGAAGAGGTTGTTGCAATATTTTAGGAGGAAGAGGTTGTTTCAATATTTTAGGAGGAAGAGATATGATTAAATTTAAATTCGTTGCAATATTTTAAGAGGAAGAGGTTGTCGCAATATTTTAGAAGGAAGAGGTTGTTTCAATATTTTAGGAGGAAGACGTTGTAGGAGGTCAAAGTCATTGGCAACTTCATGGTGCAATAGTAGGAGCAACAATATTTTCCATAGGTAGTTGATGTTGGTTCTTAGAAGTTGACCTTTGGTTCAAAATAGTCAGAGTAAGGACCTCTTGAACTTTAGCAACCACCAACAACAATTGAGCTAGCATTGAGAATGATCATACCACAAAAGTATGTCAAAGTGCATGTTTAAATTAAAGTATTTGTCGACTAAAGAAGGCCACGACTCTAAGAAATTTTAGTCATTTGTTGGACATTAATAAAATTATCTTATCTTATCTTAATGTGTTATCAGGTTATCATTTATTTTTTGATTATCAACTTTATAATGCATGTCATATGGGATATTAATGAGTTTCAATACATATGATGTGTTGTTTAACTGATCTCTTAATGATTATACAGAGTGAAGTTGCTAAAGTGGTAGAGTCACAACATAGCCTGGAAAGACAGCTTGAGCTGATTGAGACCCATCAACAACAGGTTTGTAGTTTAGTAAAATAGTGACGAATTTATTTGGGAGATAACTAGAAGACTGACAATGCTTCTGATCTTTCACTTGAATTTGTGCATATGGGTTTCCATCACATCTAACATGTAGCTACATTTGTTTTTGACAGTTTGATTATCTCAGTATTTTTTTTTTTTCTGTTGCATCATATATTCCTTAACTAATAAATTCTATGCAAGAAACATTCTTATCAACTATGCCAAACATGTACATTGGTAGCCAAAGTTATAAATATTTTTTAAAGAGTCTCAGCCATGATTACTGAAGTAAGGACCAAGAACAATGGATTTATCTTTTGCTTCTGTAGCTTATGGAACACATTAGGTATGTGCACACTCTTTCTGACAAATATACTCTATTAACAAACATACATCATGAATTGGCTTGCTTTTTGTCTATGCCAAATTAAAAATAGTTCATGATTGTCAATGGAGCAGGTGGTAGCATTCTGGTGCATTATTCTGAAATCTCCTCGATGTAAAAAATAAGTGTTCTGATGAATGTAGCAACCTTCCTCCATTATCCACTCCTTTACAATTAAATGCAAACACAAGCTTAATTCCTACTAAAAGTCATCTAAAGTAAGGTTTGAAGATGTGTTGTATCGTAATGCCCTTATGCATAAACTATCCATGCTGATTACTAGGAACCATGTTGGCCAAATTGGTCTTAGGACCTGTAGTTGTGACTTGTGAGTGACAAAGTTTTCTCAGTTTTCTACTAAGAGTTGTTTACTGATTTCAAACGACTTTGCAGAATAGTTGAAGATTATGTTAGCTATTTGATCCAATGTTTTAAAAACCGAAACCGGTTGAGGGTCCAACCTGAACCGGAACCAGTAATGAACCGGTTTTTTAAAAAATACATAAAATATTTAAATTTTAACGAAAAAAATATATTTTTAAGATTTTAAATCATGTTTTCAAAGCATTAGAGACAATTAGAGACAATATATCCAAAGTATGGTCATGAATATTGTTAGATTTTAGGGTAATTTTAAAAATCAGCAGTCTCTTTTAATTTCAGTGCTAGAACACCTTAGATCTTAATCACAAACAGAGATAACAGCATAAGGAAATATAGATCTATGACAAACTATAACAGTAGAAGAAGGAAACTCAATTCATATGCAATAAAACACAGATCATAACAGTGATATAAAAGCCTCTAAATATAACAGCAGAGATCTATAACCTAACAGATCTATAACAGTAGATCTACAGCAGATCTCTAATTTTATTCTGAAGCAAACAGTAATGCAAAAACCCTTTCAAGTGTAACAGCAGATCTTATATAACAGCAGACTGAAAACAATTCAACAGTGATACAAGGCTTCTTCTTTTATATGACTGTGCTCAAACAGTAAACAAAGAAGATCACTTATTCTATAGCAACTCAGATCTGAACTTTTTAGAAGAAGTAATTTAGAAACATACCTGGTACCAACCTTACCTCTGAAGATAGTACACCACCACAATAGAAATAGGTCCTGAATGTTATGCTCAGTTAAAGGTTCAGTTCATGATCTATCAGAGATCTTTATGCCAAAGGTTGAAGGAAAATTTCATGCCACCGAGTCAATAGGTTAAGGGAATAAAACCACTACAGAAAAGAGATCAAACCCTTACAAACAAAACCTTTCACAAGGAGACTGGGAATACTGCTCTGAATATAAACCCCTTGCCACCACTGTAGGCTCTAAAACCCCATACACAAACGCTGTAACAGTTTGCAGCAGGCTAGAAGAGGACGCGGCACAAATAGAGGTCACGGCAGCCTGTGGTAGGGGTTTAATGCCCAGCAGATAGTACACGGCAGCCTCCAGTCTTCAGCAAGGACATCCACGGCACCCAATAAAGGAGACAGCAACAGGAATAGAGTACACTACTGATCACAGGAGGGCCGCGGCTGTCCTTCAAGGGAGCCT
>ML776613.1:682709-707593 GCA_009831015.1 Picea engelmannii
ATGGGGTTACACATTTCCGATTGGGTTAGCAAAATAAAATTGGGAGGGAACTTCCTGAGTCCTCTAACAAGTAATGGAACCTTCCCTGAATCTCATATTATATTGGACATACTAAGGTGCTCCTTAGACTCTATCCCCAAGGATGTATTCATTTCTTTCCACAATATTGTTTTTTCTTTTATTCCTTGAGTCTTTATTAAGGAGCAAGGAAAAATAAATAAAATAAGAAATTTTCCGAGTCTCAATTGAGCTTAGAATTATCATTCAATCTGAACTTCACCAGACTCTGTTTTTTATTTAATGATGCTGGATATTGCTGTAGGTTGTTTTTAATCAGAAATCCTGGAAGGTGCTTCACATGTTAAATAATAATAATAATAATAATCCATTTTTAAGGTCATGGCCAAGCCAGACACCAAAGTGGTGTATGAGACCCCCTTGTTTATGGGACAAGGGACCCCCTCTGCCCTGTGATTTGACTGGTAAATTCTACGGAGGTATACATACCCTACCCCCCTCTGGATTTGAACTTGTGACCTCTTAGGAGGAAACACATGTTCTTAACCATTAGGCCCACTCAGGTTGTGCACTTAATCTTGTTGAAATTTTGTTTCTGTTTGCCTATTTCCTTATGTTGTCAGCCACTGTGGATTTGTTTATAGGTAGAAAAGGCTTTACAAAGCATGGAAGAAGAGTCTGAGAGGATATACAAGGAGGAGCGGCCATCCATTATTGAAGATGAAGCTGCATCAGTTAGAGATTTAATGTGAGTATGAAAATCAAATTGAATTTTTAGAACTGCTGTTAATTACTTTCCTTCGTGTTGTTACAAAAATAAAAAATAAAGGAAAAATATCCGACTTTGATGCACTAAATGCTGTCAATGGAAAAGCTGTCACAATATGCCCAATGTAAAGAATGGGAATGATTAGTTAGTTAAATCCTGTGTATAAAATAAATCTGAAATGTAACCATGATCTGACAGATATATAAGTGAGTGCAATACAGATATAGATAGATATTGTCTGTACTTTGCATCAGTCCCAAATGCAAAATCACCCCGGGGTGGTAGAATTTAATTATTTGCTGAGGATATATTTGAAGCTGATGCGTTGGCGCCATGCTGCATTCTCACATGAAGAAGGACCTTTAATGAGGAATGTTATCAGTTAACAAAAAAGAAAACTGTAACAGTACTTGACACATTATCTACAAAATATTTTTTCTTGGTTTCATAGCTGATTGGCGCAAGATGCTTTTTCTTTCAGGCATGTATGCCCAAGTATCCTTTAGAGTAGGGTCTACTCCACAATTGGTCCTTTATAGGTGTATAAGCGTTTAATTGGACTAGAAATGAAAGAGTTGTTCCAGTTAACTTGGTATGTCAAATATATAGCACACGTGGCTTGCCTAACATCAAAAGAGTAATTAGAAGGTTTTCATTCTAATAATTAGAGAAACGCTGCCACAGCTAGCATAGTCAAGATTCTTTCTGTCATCCAGTCATGTAGATTTGAAGTGGTTCTATCTGGTCACAGAATTCTTAATTATGCTACCATGCAGAGTAAGGATGGTCTTATCCACTTATAAATCTTCAATCAAAGGTATTCTGGAGTGGCCTCCATGTAATCAAATACTTGGTCGAAAGCTGCCTCTCTGTAAACATCAAGGATATATTGTTATTTCACATGCAATTCTCCTTTATTAAAATGTTGGTAGTTTAGAGACACCTATAACTTGCTGTCTGAATGGAAAAAATTATGTAACCTTGGCCCTTTACGAGCAGCTCAAAGTGATAGGTCATATCACTACATTTTGTTTTTCTATGGGTTCAAACTTTATACCATTCTAGAAATGTCTTCCACTTATTAGCTGCCCTTAATGTTGGCTACTTGCAAATATATGTTGTTTTGTACAACCAGTTAGTATCTTGCAATTGCATTTCAAACCTATTCATATTTTCTCGGACCATTATTTTGTTTTGATCTATTTGAGTTATGCTTTAAAATTCCAATATTGCAGTAACTTTGTTCCAAGAGGTGCTTTATTGATGCATTTGTAAATTCCTCTGTAAAGCCAGTCTTCTGTAGGAGATTATAACCATATAAAGTGAAGAGTCCTGGCAATAGAGAGGTGGAGGGAAGTATTAGATCAGATTTTTACAAGACAGCCGTCTAATGCACACTGCATGGTTATCAGAAGTGCAGTTCTATTTGGTCGTTGGGACATACATTCACAACCTTGTTCCGAGTGCAACTGGTATAAAGCTATAATGGCAGACCTGTCATATTGAAAAGCTTTAAGGAATATTTTGTTTTCGTTTTTGGAGGAATTTCACGTATATGATATCAGATACATTGGAAAGCCATGCGAATAAATCGAAGGAGGAGAAACAAATGGTTCTCACCATTCTCTGCAAGCTTGGTCCCGATTCCTCTGTATTCGTATCCACATTCCATTTTGTCATATTCGCCTTTGGAGCTACCTGGAAGATGCCTTCTCTTGAGGACTTTATCGAATCCTTGACACAAGAGCAAACCAAGCTCATCAACATGGGCACAATCAAAGGCCCAAGGGCACATGCACTCACTGTGCATGATGGCAGCCAAAAATATCAGAAATCTAAAGATAAAGATAAACGGAAAGCTCATGCACATTCGAAGAAGGAAGGGTACACAAAACCCTTCACCGATGCCTCCAGATCCAAAAGGGAAAAGGGAAGAAAAGGGGAGAAATGCACGTACTGTCACAAAGAATTCCATTCGGAATCTGCATGCATGCAAAAACAAATAGATCTGATGTCTCAAATACTTCAGCAAAACAACCTTGGAGATCGCATCCCCGAGGGTGCCAAGAAGAAGAAGCCAGAAGATCCGAATCCGAAGAAAGGCAATTCTAGCTATGCCTTGATTGCCATCAACTCCTCTCCCGATGCTTGGATCGTTGTTTCAGGAGCATCACATCACATGGCTGCCTCAAAAGCAGTATATTCTTCTTTGGATGCATGCAAAGTTTCTCCTATTCTGATGGGGGATAACTCTTCTGTCGAAGTCATCGACAAAGGAAGGATTGAACTCAACAACGAAAGCTTCGAGAATGTGTTGCATGTTCCCAAACTTTTCGTCAACCTTCTCTCCGTGTATCAGATGACGAATTCCGGCACTGAAAAGAAAGTCATATTCACACCAAATTCTGTGGACATTTATGACATGCAAACCAACTCTAGGGTTGCTACCGATGAGGTAAATCATTAGTCTAGATTGTATACTTTTTTTGAATTCATTGAACCTGATTTTTCTTTACTGCTTACTCATGCTGATGAAAGTAGTAGGATATGGCACAAAAGGTTTGGACATTTGGATTTCAGATACATGCAACAACTTAGCAAACAAAGATTGGTTGATGGTCTACCAGACATCCGTTTCTCCAAGGGAGTATGTGAGGGATGTGTTCTTGAAAAACACCCTCAAGAGAAATTCGACAAATGATTGTCTCAGAGAGCTTCTGCACCTTTGCATCCATCCATCAACAAATCGAGGTTTGTTATCATTTTTGTTGATCATTTGTCACGTTTTACATGGATCTACTTTCTCAAGAAAAAATCTGAGGTCTTTCAACACCTCAAAGATTTCAAAGCCCTGGTTGAAACACAATCCGGAAAGAAGATCAAAGTCCTCCAAATTGATAACGGGGGAGAGTATGTAAATCATGAGATCCATAATCTTTGCCATGAGGCAGGGATTCAGTTGCAACACACAGTTCCCTATCCTCCGCAACAAAACATAGTTGTTGAGCGGAAAAACAGATCTCTAAAGGAGATGGCATCTTGCATGCTGCATGCAAAGTCACTACCACAAAGACTATGGGTCGAAGCACTTAATTGTGCAACATACATCCAAAACAGATCTCCCCATAGATCTGTCAAGGATAAGACCCTCTATGAGGCATGGAGCGACCTCAAATCGGAAGTGACCCACTTTCGCATTTTTGGTTCACGTGCATGGGCTCAGATTCCTTTTGAAAAGAGGAAGGCACTTGATCCACAGAGCACTGAGTGCTTTTTTGTTGGCTACCCCGACGGTGTGAAGGGATATAGACTTATTGACCTTTCCTTGGACCGACTCATCATTGAGCGAAGTGTCCAATTCAAGGAAAGTGTATCACATGCACCTCAACAGCCGCATACAGACACCTTCATTATTCCACCTGTTCGAGGTGATGAGCATGCACATGTCGTTTCTTCTTGAGACGAGAGTTATGATTCAGAGGACTCAGATGATTCATATTCAGAGTCAGTACAGTCGGATGCAGAGTCAGAGCATCCAAATGCAGTTACAGAGCTAGAGCAGAGGCCCAAGTGGGCACAAACTACTCTTCAGGATGCAGGGGGTCTCGTTGGTGATCCAACCGATACTAGGAGGACTCGATCTGATTTTGAGGAGCCTCCCGTTGCACTCCTTGCCATTGAACCATTGCCCTCCAGGCATCTTTTCTTGGTTCGGTTTTCAGATCCACAATCATATGGTGAGGCTGTTGGAAATCCCTTTTGGGAATCCACCATGCAGGAGGAGTACAACTCCCTCCTCGAGAACTAGACTTGGGATTTGGTTCCCCTTCCTTCTGGGAGGAAACTTGTTAGATGTAGATGGGTCTACAGGACCAAGAGTGCAACAGATGGACAGATTAGCAGATACAAAGCCAGGCTTGTTGCCAAACGGTTTTAGCAGGTTCATGGTATTGACTATGATGAGACCTTCGCTCCAGTGGCGAAAATGGATTCCATACGATTGGCACTTGCCATTGCGGCAGCCAAGGGATGGGAAGTCCATCAGATGGACGTGAAGAATGCATTTCTTCACGGTGATTTCTCTGAGGAGATCTACATGGAGCAGCCCCAGGGATTTATGTAGGACTCATCTTTGGTCTGTCGATTGAAAAAGTCCCTTTATGGACTCAAGCAGGCTTCGAGGGCATGGTATGCCAAGATGGACTCCTACCCGTTGTCACAGAACTTTGTACGTTGTAAATCAGACCCGAATGTCTACATGCTCAGGACGACTGATTCACTTCTACTTTTAGTTTTGTATATTGATGATTTATTGATCACCGGTTGCTCGACTTCAACGATTGCTGCAGTCAAGAGGATTCTACATGACAAGTTTTTGAAGACGGACATGGGTCCTCTACACTTCTTCCTTGGACTCAAGATCAGTCAGGATGCATCAGGCATCAAACTGTCTCAGGCCAAGTATGCACGAGATCTCCTTGAGAGATTTCACATGACAAACTGCAAGTCTGCTCCGACTCCTTTCCTTTCAGGAGTCAAACTTGAGGATGGCGGGGAGACTCCACTGGTTGACAACACACTGTACAGACAGCTAGTGGGGAGCTTGTTGTATCTCACACACTGCAGACCAGACCTCTCATATGCAGTTGGCGCAATTTCCAGGTTCATGCAGGAGCCGCATGAGCTACATTGGAAAGCTGCAAAGCGTATCCTACGATACGTACAGGGCACCATCACCTTTGGGATTCATTATGCAACAGACTCTACATTATATCTCATCGAGTTTACTGATTTCGACTGGGCTGGCGATAGCATTGATCGCAATTCCACATCTGGTTACTCAATTAGTCTTCGTTCCGGGCCTATCTCTTGGTCGAGCAAGAAGCAAGCTGCCATTGCTCTATCTTCAGCCGAGGCAGAGTACAGAGGGGTAGTTAACATAACCATTCAGGCCATGTGGCTACATCATTTTCTCACTGAGTTGGGTATTTAGTTTCATCGGCCGATCGTCATCTGGTGTGACAATCAGAGCACTCTGAAGTTCTGCAGAGATCCATTTCAGAGGCAACAGACAAAGCACATCGAGATCCACATGCACTACATCTGGGACTTAGTACATGAGGGGATCATCGACTTACAATTTTGTCCTTTAGCAGAACAAACGACAGACATCTTCACCAAGACCTTCATTGAGCAGAAGTTTCATTCTCTGCGAAGTTGTCATTGAGTGAAGGACACAGTTGCCTAGCAACTGTAGTTCTTTTTAAATACATTGTACCTTGAGGAGGGAATTTTCCCATGAGGTCTTCCCTCTTTCCTCACTTTATTTTCAGTGTATCTTTTGTATTTGGGTACCTAATATGGCCTCGTTGCCGAGACCCATTTGTTATTTTCACCATAGTGATGTTTAGGGTGGGTGTTGGAGTTACTTCACATACACCTAGGATTTCTTTTTTGCTAAGGTTTTTCCTTGTTTATTAGTCATAATTAGTCATCATCGAGTCTCCTATATTTTAGGGGAGAATATTCCACTTGGAGAATATTCTCTTTTAGTTGACACTTCGGTGTGACTAGTTGAGTTGAGTTTAGATGTTGCATTGGTTTTGTCACCATGCAACATTGGGATCATCACCAGCGAATGCGCACTTGTCTTGGGATCATCACCAGCTAATGCGCACTTGTCTTTGGGTCATCACCAGCTAATGCGCACTTGCCTTGGGATCATCACTAGAGTGGTGCATTACCCTTGATTCCTTGAGTTAACTCCTCACTACTCTCTGTTTAGTCAGTTAACTGAAGACTAGTTGACTAGTTAACTCGGCTAGGTGGCAGTTCACTCTCGCAACTGCTTGAGAGACTACACTAGGTGGCAGTTCACTCTCGTAACTGTTGGTGTATGTCCAGATCACTCTAGACCACCACTATGGCGCATTGATTCTCTTCCAGTGCGCACTCATTGAGTTATACAAAGTATATCATGTGTAAATTATTCATTATTCATAACAGTTAATGCGAATTCTTCTATTCCTTCTCTCCTTTCTCAAATTCTTTCTACACATGTGTGTATTATTGTTTAGCTAGATCTATTCTGTGCAGGTTCAACACATTTACAGGTTCTAGCCCCTAAAGGGGTTAGATGATGATGGTTAGATATTTGTTCATGATGGTTGAAGTTTCCTAGTGACCTTTGCATGATGATGTGATATTATTTGGTGGTACTAGGAGGGGTGTTGTACATGGTCCTTATATGTTGGATGTGTGATGGGGAACACACTTGATGGTTGGATGGGTTAGCCTTTTTGTTTTGTCTTTTTCTCTTATTATGTGGAATGATTCATGTTACCTTTGTGGGATTTCACTAGGTGATTTAACTTTATAATGTCACATTGTCTAGACATCACCTAGGGGAAATGTGTTTCATGATGTTAGTACTCTCATTGATATGTTATTTCCTAAGTTTGAGTTAGAGAGGGGGTATTAGATTATGATTTGCTGGTGTTCTAACTTTTTCCTAAGGTTGGTGATTTTGATGTAATAATCCTTTGGTGGGGTGGTGCAATGTAGGTTGGAATTTATGTTTTGTTGTTATCATGGTGGGGTTTTGCTAGGGAGAACAACTTTTATTTATATGGTACAACACTTTATTAAGGTGTACCCCTCATTGACACACATGTTC
The DNA here is from genome assembly GCA_009831015.1 of Picea engelmannii. Lineage (NCBI taxonomy): Eukaryota > Viridiplantae > Streptophyta > Pinopsida > Pinales > Pinaceae > Picea > Picea engelmannii. Next base: position 690,173 of record ML776613.1, read on the forward strand.
ATGGTGATTTAAGTTGTTGGTGATTGATTGGGAGGAGGAATACAATTATATTTCAACATTAACCTTTGTGCACACATGTTGAGTTTAATTTAACTATTGAATGGTTAAATTAAGCTAATTTATTCAAATTAAGGTTAATAGCATCTAAACCCTATAAAGATGGCCACTTTATCTCATTTAATGTTGTGGATGGAAACGGAAAATTTAATGCTCAAATTTTAAATTAATGGAAATAGAAGATGCTTGCCATATTTGAACACAAATGTTTATACAAACTTGTATTGGGAAAATAAATTTGTGGTGAAATTGATGTAGATGCCCAACAAAAGTATGATGTGAAGAATGAAGAGGTTGTGATGTTGATCAAACTCTCGGTAACCAAGTGAAATGCTTCTTGAAGTTCAAGATGGTATTGATGCATTTTTTGTGTGGGGTAACCTATTGATTTTTCATGTAACCTCAAACAAAGATAGAGCGTTTTTCCTTGAAAATATGTTATTTTCAATTAAAATTGAGGGATTTGACTCCTTGCAGGGTCATTTATTGAAAATCAAGGATATTAGAGACAATTAAAATCAATTGAAAGGACAACAAAAGAAGAAGGTCAGGTGGTTATAACTTTGAAAAGTTTCCCTTCTTCCTATGAAAATTTTATTGACACCTTGAACATAACTAGTATTGATAAAGATCTAACATTTGAGTAGTTAAGAATGAAGCTCTTGCAACAAAATAGATGGAAAACATAGTTTGGGAATTATTACCCCCTAACTTGTAGGGGTAACTAGAGGATTGATTCACTTGTGATTTTTATCACAATTAATAGTTTCATATATTAGATCTATGGTTATCCATGGATTTTGGCTAGAGATTGTTCCTAGCACTTGCTTAGTTGACCCTCATGATGTCAAGTGTTCAACATGGATTGTTCCAGATAGTGTTGTACTTTATGCTCTTCCTCTCACACATGTTAGTGTTGCTTTTTGGATATGGGTCATGGAACATGATGATCATTGGTGTATTCTATAATGGCTCATAACTCTCTAAATTGTTGTCTCTTACTAGGTTGTACCATGGCGTGTTCATAATTTACCTCTAGATAAGTGTCACCTTATGAGCCAAGTTGTACTACTAGCAACCTAGGTAGGTGTTTCATGTCATTTTCGCTGGAAAAAGAGGCTCGAGGAATTGTAATTCAATGACATGTGGAACAATAAATGATAACCCCTAGCTCTTAAAAGCTAAGGGGAAGACCACTTCACTCATCTTACATGACTGTGAGGGTTAACTCCTGAAAGCACCTTTTCCCTAGTACCACACTCATCACCTACACCTAATTTAGAGTCCTAGAAAATGCATTTTGTTTTAGGGATTTTACATGTAATTAAGGTTAATGATGTCCACACCATGCTTAAGTGAGAAGGGGTTAAAAATGAAGGTCACATGATGTTCACCACCCCTTGACATATATTTGGAGGCAATTTTCATCACTTTTGAGGAGCACCTTGCCTTGGGCGTTGTGACACTTCCTTGGGTTTTGTGATATTGCATTGGGCATTGTGAGATGTTTTTGGGTCTAGGAGGAGGTCTCTAGCATGGTTCCTTGAGGTTGTTATGCCTTGGAGTACTCACCCTCAAGTTTGTTGGAGCATCTTAGAGAGCCGCCCACCTTGGAGAGCTCCCACATGCTACATGTGTGGGTCATTTCATCTTTTGAGGGGTCGATTTGGTTTGTTGAGGTTGTTACCTTGCTTTGAGAAGGGAAATTGGGGATCTTTGACCACTTCCCTCCACTTTTTGGTGGAGAGGTCCTCTCTATTGGACAATTTTCTATATGTGGCATAACCGCTTTATATTTTTTCATATTTTATTGTATTGTTGACCTTATCTCCCTAGCTAGTTGAGGAGATGATGGTTCTTTATCGATTTATAGGCTAGATCTAGGATTTTATCACTATTCTATTGGGGAGGTTGTTGGTTTTCTTCTCTATATAAGAGAAGCTCCTCTCATTGCAAACTTTGCTAGAACCTTGTGGAGAGTACACTCTGAAAACTTTTGTCTATTTACTAGTTTATGCTATGGATGGTTGATTGGAACGTTCAAGTGGAATGGTTCTTTTGTATGGATGCTTTGTTGATGGATAAGCTTTCAAATGAAAGATTTTGAATCTATTTTTTGGTAAGAGATTTCTCTCGAATATTTGTGGTATTTACTATTGGAGTTGTTAAGTGATCATATTTCTCATTGCATGGTTGTATGGCCTCCTAACTATTGCTTAGTAGATCCTCCTCAAGATTTGTGAAGATCTATTTTTTCCCAAAAGAAAAAATGCTTTATATTCACTGGAAATGAATATAAATGTTTCGGTCATTTGACTTCTTTCCCATCTGTTGCACCTAAGTGGCAAAACTGCAGTTTGGTTACTTCTATTCTTTTTGAAAACATCCATTCTATCCAAAATTAATTACAAAACATAATGTACAATCAATATAACTATTTCCACCATTACTCCATACATACTACATCCTGAAATGATCAGAAAGGAGGAATTCCATTGCTTTTGTTTGTACTCCATCATAGACTTCGTAGAGACGAAAGGCACCTACATGAAACGTTAAGGCTTGCTTGAAGAGCTCGTCGACTTTCTGGTTGAGTTCACATAGAATATGTCTAAAAGAGAGCCACTCATAGGATTGAAAGGTCAATTTGATATCTCGCAACAAACGTTCGAGTCTAACATCTTGTGCTGTAATATTTCGAGGCACCCAATCGTTGACCAACTTCGAATCTCCCAAGACTTGTGATTTTTTCGCATCCTTCTTGATTGTGGTCTCCAATAGCATCCAAAGTGCTTTGAACTCAGCCTTGTTATTTGTTTCGGTACCTGGTGCACAACGGATATGCACATAGTGATTTTGATTCATGAATAGAACCATGCCTACGTTGAACATAGGGGGATGTCCTTGGCATGCGTTGTTGAAGAAACCCCATGGGACTTCATAAACGAGCTCGGACATCACTGGGACCCTTGAATTTTTAGACTGTCTTTGATTTGAATATTTCTGCTTGATTCAAAGTTATGCCTGCAATGATTTCAAGGGGGATATTTTTCTCATTGAAAATGCTCATGTCTAATATCCAACTTTTATAATAGTCTTCTAGGGTAACCTTGTCCCAGGTTGATTTCGGCGTGAGCTTATTTTGGACGATCTGCATAACTTGAATTGCATATGGGCAATCATTAAAAATGTGTGAGACATTTTCTTCATGTGACTTGCATAAGGGACATCTGCTAGGCCCACACCATCCAGGTTTCAAGCCATTGTCCCAAGTGAGGAATTTATTGTTTAGGGCCAACCGTAGATTGATTTTGCATTTAAGAGGGGCGTTTAGTTTCCAGAGGGGTTTCCACCACCATTTTTTGGTGCCAAAAAATAGGGCTTCGCATACGGAGGAGTAGCCTAGTTGGGCGGTGAAGGAGCTTGTTTTGGGGTTTTTGAACCAGCATAATGAGTCCTATTCTTCTTCCTTAAGGACAATGAACTTAGAGACAAGGCATTTGATTAAGAGATTCCATTCATCAGCGTCATTTCCTTCCAATCCAAGGAAGCTGTAGTCTTGCATCCAGATCTACCGCGTGGCTGTGGATCACTTGCCTTAGCGTCGTGGAAGGTATACATGGATTTAGCCCTTAGAGCTTGCATGAGAGACTCATAGCATCTGAATTTGTTTCTGACCCCTAGCCAAGGGTCTTCTTCGATTCAGACTTGCCACCCATTGCTCATTTTCCACACTGACCATTCCCCCATCGGAGGGAATGCATAAACTAAGGCCTTTCATACTATGGAGCCTTTAGAAGATTTTTTGGGCGAGCGAAACCATTCGACAATTGTCAAATCAAGAATATGTTTTGATTTCATTCTCTTGACCACAACGAGTTACCTTCCTTTATTATTTATGAAATTGATTAAGCTGTTAAAGGGTTGCTAGGGTTTGAATATTTCAACCCTAGCCATTTTTTAGTCCACCTTGAACTTCCACGAAGAGCCTTAGTTAACTCCATTTATGCCGAAATTGGTAGCTAGGTACTAGTCACTTTTTGTAGTCAAAACAAAATAGGAAAGATGATAAGTAGATGTTGAAATATTTGTAGCTTGCACATAAAAATTTCAGCTTTAGAAACCCCATAATGCATGACATATCCCCTTATTTTGAGCTGGCAATTATTTTGTGGAAATCTGTCTTTTTTGGGTGTTTTGTGCATTCAATTTTCAGATTTAGTAAGTGGTTGAAATTTTCTAGATCTACACATTTTTTAGCCTTAGATTAACCTCAATTCAAATCTAAATTCAAGGTTAAACAATCTGCTATAATTTACTTGGTTGTTGCTTCAAAGTTATTCATCTTTCAAACAAAGTTAAACAACAACATTAACACAATTTCATATCCGAAATCAAAGGGGATTAATACATATAAGGAATACATCACAAACCCTCATTTTTTGCCTTGTTAAAACATCTAAAATCAAGTTTGGACTTAGTCATTAAAAGTCAACTTGATTCATCATCAAACATCATACATAGTTGATTCAGTAAATGGTAACCCAGTCCACCTTAGAGTTCTTGCCTTGGGGAACCTAGTTGCTATTAGGGAAGCTCCACTTGCATTGGATGACCCAACTAAATTGATGGAAGCAATTGCTGAGGTGATTGTGACAACTCTTTTGAGTTACATTTGAGCTTAGTACCTTGTGAAGGCTTTGCACTAAAGGGTGCAAGTTTGAGTGATAATAGGAATAACCATAAAATCGAGCCTTTCGAGGTAGTGCACATAACGAAGTTCAAGAGCAAGGGAAGTAAATGGAGTGAAGAAAATGATGGCAACTCTTTCGAATCAGGTACAAGTGGAAACACAATTAAATGCCTTTATCATGGAAAATTAGGGCATATAAGCAAAGTTTGAAAGAAGCGGTTGTAGGATGAAAAGCACAACCAAGAGCATTCCTTTAATGATCAATCCATAAAGAAAAAAGCTAATGTGGGGTTTAACACAAGGAGGAGGAAGAGTTCTATGTGTTTATGGCCAGAAACAAGGATTCAAAGAGTGGTAAGGATGATTGGTATGTTGATTCAGGGGATATAGATATTTTACAAATAATATTGATTGGTATGTTGATTTTGTAGAGGATAAATTTCGATTTGACACTGTTGTGTTGCTTGGCGGAAAAGAATATAGGGTAAGAGGAAAGTATTTTTTCAGCAAAGTGGTAAGGTCATGATTAAATATATCTATTATGTTCCTTGCTTGGAGAAAAATCTCCTTTCCATAAGTAGTATAATGAAGCATAACACACACTTATACATAAATTTCAGCGATAGGTTTGTTATTGTTGATAAAAATAGAAAACAAATGGTTTCTATGGGTGTGGAAGAACAATGTTTATTCCGGTTGATAGAATGTGAGCATGCATGATTGCTTTAGTCGGGAAACAATTATAATATGACTAAAAACTTAGCCATAATGCCTAGGCCAGGGAAATGCTAGGCAAGACAAAGTTCAAGAATCGAGGTCATCGATGATGTTGTTAATTTTTCATAAGCATTAGGTTAAGCATGAAGTTCCTTCCATTTTATCATTTAACCATAACCATAAATGCTGCAACAACCAAGATCACAAGAAGAAGCACCATGCACAAGAACACAAAATGTATCCTGGGAAACCCTTCTCAACAAGGGAAGAAAACCCAACCAAATACTTTGCTATATTCTTCAAGAGAAAGCCTTTAGCACCAAGAAAGACCTAGAACACAAGAGAGTGCTCAAACCCTAGAACTGTAGTGCCCAAGAGAGGTGCGCACCTTTTGCCAAAGAAGTGTACTCGCTGAAATTTCCAAACTCACAAGAAGTATATGTTTCCACTCTGGGAAATTTCCCTTTACTTATATTAGACTTGTCCTATCAACTGAAGTGTCTATTATAATTAATATTATTCTTATAATTAATATTATCCAGATTAATTATCTTTTACATTTGTTATTAGACACAATAAGGTAGGGCTGACCTGTACCCTTTACATAACAATTAGGGTTACGAGTAGGTATGACTCTTGAACAATATATAGCAAAGGATCTGATACACCCACTAGTGCTCATCCACTAGGGGCACATCCATAGGGATGTCATAGCTCTGACTGACTGCATTACACAGAAGAACCAGATCTTCACACGTTCACCTGTGCTCGTTCACATGCACGTCCACTCTATAGATCTTCTTTCCCACTTCCTCACACAGGAGAATCATCTGGAGTCTTCTCGTCAACTCTGCTGCTTAGAGGAGGCTAATACATCATCTTCATTTATTTTCTCATGAGGATGCACCCAACACTTTGGGATTTCACACGTTCACCTTGTGCTCAGCCACATGCACGTCCTAACTCAACAGATCGCCTTTCCCATTGGATAATCATCTGGAGTTCTTCTCAACTCTCTGAATGGAGGAGGTCATCTCTACGTTCCCTGCTCTGTCTCAGGCATGAACCACGTACCCTTCTTAGGGGCTTTCTCTCAGGTTTGTAAGCTGAGAGAAAGACTTCACATAGCTATAATGATCCACACCTCACAGTTTTGTAAGCTGGAGAATGTTTCACATAGCTGCAATCATCAACACTCCCTGTCAGCTAGGGAGGCATTCTTCATCATGCCAAGTCTCATACAGATGTACTTTGAATTTTGTTTTTTGCTGGAGTCATCAATACTCCCTCTCAACTAGGAAGGCGTTCTTCACCAAGTTTATTTGGTGTAAATGTTTGCAGTCTGCTCAGGTGTAGGAAGGTACTGCAAGTATACAATTTTCCTCTGCATCATACCTCTGACATAGGGAAATTTCATCTCATCGTGTTTCAATCCAATAGGAAACACTGGGTTCTTTAAGTATCTTTATACACGATGCTTGGTTATCATCATAGGATCTATCTCGTGGTCAAGTAAATCTGTTAGAAGTTTGTGAAGCCACATTGCTTCGCACACTCACTGCTATATACTCTTCCTTTGTGGTACTCAAGGCCACATAGTTTTGTTGCTTGCTGCATCAGGAAACCATAGAAAACTTCATGGTAGAACATAAACCGGATCTGCTCTTTCGGTCCATTGTACTTTCTGCCCAATCTGAATCGCCATGTTCTGCAAACTCAAGTTCATACTGGAGGCATATCTCAGGCCATATCCAATTGTGCCTCGTATATACATGTTTTGCTGTCGTCTAGTGAGTCTGTCTTGGTTGACTCATGACATGACTAAGCCCATTCACTGCATGCCATGAATCAAGTCTGGTGTTAACGATGTACATCAATGATCCAAACAACTGTGGGTCAGTCTCGTCTGAATCGTCGTCAATCTTCTTCTTTCTATCCATCACGGTGGATTTGCATTGTGTCATACTAAACTTCTTTAATGTTCCCACTGTATATTTTCCTTGACTCAGGAAAATCTCATCGGTTTTCTATCATACTTCTTGTCCCAAGAAGTTGTGCATCATACTTGGATTTTTCATCTTGAATTTAGAAGTCAAGGATTACTTCTATCCAACAACAAGGCTTTCTGAATAAGTCATCAAAATCAGGCTCTCGTCACCTCACTGTAATATATAGGTTTGGATCAACAACACTCTTGTTGAAATCCAAACTCAACAAGAATCTATCTATCTGATATAGTTTCCAACTCATGGATGATAGTACGGATGGAAGTGTATCAGGTTCACTGGATCAAGTGTCTCATTATAGACAACTCCCTCTGTTTGTGAGAAACGTCTAGCTATAGATCTTGTTTTGTATTTCTTGACACTTTCATCAGCTGCATGTTTGATCATATAGATCCACTTAGAAGTTTCCATAGACTTCCGTTTTCGATCCCTGCATAATATCTTATGCATCATTCTTTAAGATATATTGGTATTCTTATATTATGGCATCTTGGCATACTGGTTCTCTCGTTGCTTCTCTAAGACAAGGAGTCTTAGCATCAATGACGTGGCTCATGACTGAAGGATAGCTCAAAAATCTCTTTTGCTTCCTCGGAATGTGCCTTGAGAGGCTTATATGTTTCTCTGCCTCTTGTAGAGTGGGTCTAGGTAGGTCTTTTAGGCCTTGTTGCAATATCTCTGAATATATCGGCTGGAACAACTGGATCAACTGGGATAAAGTTTGTCTACCTCTGAAATGTTGAAAGGGGAGAAGCTAATAGTCTTACTGTCAATCTCCATCTGATATTTTCTGGATCTTTAAAAGACTTTATCCTTTATAGGGACAACGTTTCTTCTTGTTCTTGTATAATGAACTATTTAAATATGGTTTGGACTCTCATACCATTGATAATGTTCCAAGTCTTTGAGAGTTCTTGTACTAGGAATACTATCCTTCATTTATTTGAAAAATGCAATCAACTATAATATTATAGATGAAATGATTTACCTAATTTGTAGCCATGTCCTTTTAGAGGAAGTACTTCTCCTCTCTCTTCTCTTCACTCATTTGAGGTGGATCTGGACCAATGTCAGTAGTGGAAGCATGTTGTCTTCCCTTCTTCCTAGTTGGACAATTTCTTGCAATGTGTCCATACTTCTCACATTGGAAGCACTAAATTTCTGAAGTATCTCTTCTTTGATAACCTGGATTGGATGAAGGATTTTCAGCTTTAAATGTTTGCCTGGAATTTCTTTTGAATCTTCCTCCCTTCTTTGTATGAAGTGCAAGAGCATGTTTTTCCTCTGAAGAATCTTCCACTCCTCTGTTTCTAAGTATAAGTTCTTCTTGAGTGCAATCTGTCCATAGTCGATCAAAGGTTGGTAGAGCTTCTCTTCCAATGATACTTTGAATGAAAAGCTCCCATGATTTTGGAAGATTCTGGAGGGTGGTTAAGAAAATTTCTCTATCAGACATGATTTCCTCAATGGTCTCTAGCTGTTCTTTAATCTCTGATGACTTCATAAAGAAGAGTGCAACTTAGTCACCCTTTGTCATCTTGGTACTTTGAAGTTGGCTCTTTAAGGTAAGAGCTCTGAGAGTGTTGTCACTTTCAAACATTCCTTTTAAAACTTCATACATATCATATGCTGTCTTCAGATTGGCAATACGAGTCAAGAGGCGATCTCTTACTGAGTAGATAATTATTTTTCTTGCTTTGACATCTTCTTTCCTTCTTATCTTCTTCTCTATATCTGTAGTTGTGACTGGTAGGACTTTAGTTGTCACATCCAAGAGATCATCTTCTTCAAGAGTGACTAGAAGCTATGATTTCCAGGGGCTGAAGTTGCTTGCTCCATCAAGCCGATCTTCTACTAAAGTTTTGTTCTTCATTTGATTGGTTTCTTCAAATTCTCGCCAACTGGATTTAGAAAACCTAATGATTAGGTTAAATTAGAAACCTTGGATTATTTTGGACTTATGACTACCAATAATCAATTTGATAGTATCACAGAGATGCTTGTTGATTCAGGAAAACGTTTCTTCAGAAATCCCAAATTAATAATCTGTAGGAAATTTCAACACCCTAGAAATCCTAGGGCCAAAAATAAAAATTTCTTGGAATTTCGTTTTGAGAGCTTTTGTAGATGCGCTGTAAGAGGTCGTACTCTTCTATGACAAAAGCATCCATAATGTCTAAGTTTTAAGGGGCTGAAACACCCAAAAGAAGAGGGTCGTACGTATTTTCTGGAAACTCTAGGAGGGCCGTACGGTTCTGCAGAAGAGGAGGGATGACTGGTAAAAGATGAGACTTGGTAGATGCTTGTGCAATGGGTTCTTTCAAGACCTATGCTCTGATACCATGTTAATTTTTCATAAGCATTAGGTTAAGCATGAAGTTCATTCCATTTTATCATTTAACTATAACCATAAATGCTGTAACAACCAAGATCACAAGAAGAAGCACCATGCACAAGAGCACAAAATGTATTTTGGGAAACCCTTCTCAACAAGGGAAGAAAACCCAGCCAAATACTTTGCTATATTCTTCAAGAGAAAGACCTTTACCACCAAGAAAGACCTAGCACACAAGAGGTTGCTCAAACCCTAGAACTCTAGCGCCCAAGAAAGGTGCACACCTTTTGCCAAAGAAGTGTACTTGCTGAAATTTCCAAACTCACAAGAAGGATATGTTTCCACAATGGGAAATTTCCCTTTACTTATATTAGACTTGTCCTATCAACTGAAGTGTTTATTGGCTCAACCGGGCCGACCTCTCTAAGACATATTATAATAATTATTATTATAATTAATATTATCCAGATTAATTATCTTTTACATTTGTTATTAGACACAATAAGGTAGGGCCGACATGTACCCTTTACATAACAATTAGGATTACAGGTAGGTTTGACTCTTGAACAATACATAGCAAAGGATCTGATACACGTAATAGTGCTCATCCACTAGGGACACATCCATAGGGATGTCATAGCTCTGATTCACTGCATTACATAGAAGAACCAGATCTTCACACGTTCACTTGTGTTCGTCCACAGACACGTCCACTCTACAGATCTTCTTTCCCACTTCCTCACATAGGAGAATCATCTTGAGTCTTCTTGTCAACTCTTCTGCTCATAGGAGGCAATACATCATCTTCATTTATTTTTTCATGACGATGCACCCAACACTTTGGGATTTCACACGTTCACCTTGTGCTCGGCCACAAATCGCCTTTCCCACTGGATAATCATCTGGAGTTCTTCTCAACTCTCTGAATGGAGGAGCATCTTTAAGTTCTCCTAACTCTCTCTCAAGTAGGAACCACGCACCCTTCTTAGGGGCTTTCTCTCAGGTTTGTAAGTTGAGAGAAAGACTTCACATAGCTGCAATGATCCACACCTCACAGGTTTGTAAGCTGGAGAATGTTTCACAGCTGCAATCATCAACAGATGTTGCTGCTGAAACAACTGAAAATCAATGAAGAAGAGAAGGAAAACAACATATATATTATGCATTTACTTGTTGTAATTCACAATGTTGTCAAAAATGAACCGGTCATTGAAGTTTTGAACAAGTCGATCCTAGAAACCGAATCAGAATCAAACAAAAATTGAAATCAAATTCGAACCACAAAACCACTCGACCAAAAAATACATAAAATATTAAAATTTTGAATATCTATCTATATATATATTCATGTGCATCCATGTGAAGATATGAAGCAAATGATAGAGGGTGTATCTAACATACTCCTCCCTAGGGTTTCCACCAACAATAACCTAAATAATTAAGAAAGAAATAACATATGCAGATTTTTCCTTACCTAATCCAAGAGAATGTGATATGAAACCCTAGTTTACCATGCAACATTCATCCAAGAGTCAAGAGAGAAAGCCTTTCGGGGGTGCACATCACTCCTCATCCATTCACCAAGAGACATTCACCAATAGACACTTTACAAGAGAGAAAGACCATAATCACCAAAAGTAGTGAAAATTTCAGCCAAGTACTTATCACAATGGGAGAGTTATGTTATGAAATGAGATTCAGTGATCTCTATTTATACAAAAACCTTAAAACATAGTTTGTCCACTTAGTAAGGGTAAAACATAAGATAAGGTGTCAACAACCCTTATTTTACCCCTTGCATCAAATAATTCATTTGAAATTCACTTAAGCACATTAGAAACTCCAAAAATAAGATGACGTCACCCCTTTAGGGGATGTTTTTGCACTTTGAGCAAGTCGTTGGAGATCGTTGGGGCTCCTTGAAGCCTCGTTATCAAGTGCTCGAGTCAATCCATGCCTCCACCAGTCAAAATATGCCAAGTATCAATGTGCAATCACTCCATCACCATCAAACCCCCTCAAGCATGACATCAACTCTCAAAAGATGGCGTTTTGCCTCTCCTAGGAAAGTCGTTAGGGTACTAAGGGCTGGATAAGATCCTCCATGATGTCAAGTAAGCCTCCAAAGGCAACTCTCTGTGACTCGATGTGGGGGCCTACAACATCCAACCTTTGGGCTCCTTGCCCCATCGAAGCCCTAGCTAGGCTTGTTCTCCCAAAACTAGCCACCAAGCAAGGTCCTACAAAACAAAAGGGTATGCCCTCCAAAGATCTCAAGTCAAAGATATCATGAGAAATGTAAACCACATCTAATAAGCAAGGCACCTAAACATGTGTGTCAAAACTACCTCATCAAATTAAACAGATGCTCAAAAACCCTATACAATTGACCAAGCTTGAGTATGGGAGGGGTGTCATAAAGGTCCTATTGGGTAGACCAAAACCCTCAAGTAGGGGATGCTCCCAAGGATGGCCTTTCATGGTTATGTAGTGTATGATGAGGTGGAAGGGGTTTAGACTTCATAGGTCGATTAGTTTCATGAAATACAAGGGCTCATATTATCTCATTTATGGGTGCCTTTGTAGAGGGTGTGTGGCACCTTCGTTTGCAATGCATTTTTTCCAAGCCCCTCTTCTTGCCATTCTCTATTTCTTTCATTTTTTAAGGAACGAGTGGAAGGCCATTGTCCTGGCTTGGTGTCCAGATAACGACAATGTCATTCACAAATACCTTGAGGAAATGAGAAGGCTGGCTCGTAATGAGACCCCCTTTCTCTTAGTTGTGTAACTGAGAGCCACTACCCTGGTTTGGTGACCAGATGATGGTAATGTCATATTGCTAAGTACCCATGTCATGATAGGTTGGTTCGTGATGAAAGTTCCCATCCTCCAACTAACCCCCTAAGCATTCATTATCATTTGTTTCTTGTGGGTCCCCCATTCTTACAGAGAAGCATTCCATTGCTTTCTCGAGGGCTCCTGAGCGAAACATTTGGAAGGTCTATATCTGGGCTTTTATCATTTTAGCCAATGACAATCCCTCTAGGCCTTCAACTTCTTCTTCCCATGAAATGAGGTACATGCCCTTCTTGGGTCAATAAAGTCAAAGGGCCTAAAAGAGGGCAGTATGATGGGAATGTAATGAGCAAAAAGTGGTAAGTATGGTAGGGAATGGTACGATAACCCCTCAAGGGACCCTAGTTGCAAACCTGCCCTAAAGGTTGGCCACTTACTAGGAAATCTACGACACTCACCAAAGTGAAATAGGGTCAAAAGAATAATGTCGAAGCATGCGTTTTATAATCAAAAGTAGCCTAAATAAAACATGTTTAAATTCCTTAAATACTAGGGTGGTTACCTACCGCAATACCTGACTTGTATCGCATGGAGCAAGACCCATTTGCCTTCTAGAAGCCAACTGGTGTGGTGGATGTGTCAACAATGTATCATAATGTGGTGATAGAGCAGTCTTTCGTATGTGCAAGTGGACACTATTGGTCATGTATTCTCTTGGCACTACATATCTGCAACCTGAGGGCATCGAGACATGATCTCCTTGGTCATCCCACAAAATGGGGATAACAAATCCTTTGGTTGTGGAAGTGGGTCCAGGTCCATCCAAGATTGATCTTCATTGGCAAATGCTGTTGGTTGAGTCTCCACAACCCACTTTGATTTTATTGTTTTAAAAAAAATAAAATTAAGTTCAAGTTTTCCCCTTTGTCGATTGTACGGTTCCATACGAAACCGATCGATTTTGACATTTATAGCTTGTTCTGTACGAAACTGATAAGTTTTGACATTTATGATTGGTTTTGCATGCATCCAACTTTTACCAGTTCAGAGCATTCAATTAGATTGGTACACCCTCTGAGCCAATCGATTTTTTCAGAACTGGTTTGGTTCTGATAACATTGATAATTCATAGGAAGATCCTTAGGGAGGGTGAAGATGAAGTGGTAAAGAAGAAGACCCTTATGGAGGGTGAAGATGAGATGGTAAAGAGGAAAATCGTTAGGGATGGTGAAGATGATGGTGCTTCCTTAGAGAAGCAAAAACAATATTGTCATATGTTGGATTGTGATGATGTAGAGGACTTGAGTTTAGCCAACAAGCCAAGTTCTATGTTAAGGGTGGAAAGGTAGACTGGTAAGCCAACATTGATTCTCATCCAATCGGTAAGTTAGTTGTCTAACAAAAGAATGGTGATATAAGTTGTACTTCATCAACCTTGTTCTTTTATATTTTGAACAAGTATGTAAAATGATCGTTATGAGAGGGTGTTAAAGATAATCTTTGTATTTAGCACTTAGATGTTGTAGAAATTAGATGAATAATAAATGCTCCCTAATAAAGTGATGTAATAATGGAGCATTTGATATATTAATTAATGCAATGATTAATAGTTAGGTATTTGGGAGTTACCTAACATACTCCTCGTCTCTCCTATGTAATGGGACATTGCATCAACTACTATATAAGTGAATCCACCCCGTCTAATTATTATGTTTATTCTTGTCCACCCTTGTGTGTGTAAAAATAACCATCATGAATCTATTTCCATTTTCACATGTAGATGAATTCATAGATAATCTTTAGAGAGCCAAGTATTTCAGTGAGATTGATTTGAAGTTCTGTCACCACTAGATTTTTATCAACCCAAAAGATACGTGGAAAACATCTTTTAAGTCATGCCAAGGATTGTTTGAATGGATGGTGAAGCCTTTTGGTCTTACTAGTGCTTTTGCCACTTTGATGAGTTTGATGAATGGAGTTTTTAGACCTTATCTTGACACTTTTGTCATTGTGCATATGGATGATATGTTGATTTTCAGTGAAACTTGGGAGGATTTGTTCCAACACTTAAAATAAGTATTTGCTTTGTTGTGCAACAAAGAAATACTCCTTATGAATTTGGAGATGCATACATTTGGACATACAAAGTTTGTTTATCTTGGATTCAGTGCGCCCCCTGATGATCTCAACATTAATCCAACAAAGTTTTCAGCCATTGGCCATTGTTGAAGAACATTCATGGCTTGCAAAGCTTGATGGGAATGGTCAATTTTTTAAGGAAAGTCATTGCACAACTTTTCCCTGCTAGGCACCCACTTTATATGTTGAATTGAGATTGAGTTAGATTCAACTGAGTGGCAACGGGTTCGAAAGCACTTGAAGAGATCAAATGAATAGTTGTGAGTACTCAAGTACTTTGTTCTTTTGATGTTCCACAAGCCTTTGAGATGGAGGTGGAAGCTTTTACACATGCCGCGGTTGTCATTTTGATGCTAAATCGAAGGCCCTTCACATACCACTTTGAGATTTTTTCAGGGGCAATCCTTAATTTTTTAATGTATGACTGAGACATGTATGTGCAAATGCAAGCTATGACGTTGTGGAGACATTATTTACTTCGAAAATACACTATCATCGATATTGATCACAGACCTATTCAATTTCTCTAAGCATAAAGCAAGATTGAGAATGCACCACACATGAAATGGATCACATATTTGTAACAATTCAATATTGTGAAAGCATAGAAAGAGAAGTGCAAATAAGGCTGTAGATTTCCTTTCAAGACCTTGAGTACTTGGATTTTCATGACCGCCAATAGTGAAATTGACAGTCTTCATGCAAATCTAGCAAATTGGATTTAATGCTTCCAAAGAAGGGTATGTTCATTGTGCACACTTTTTCGTGCATCTACACAGTGCTATAGAAGTCTACGCATACCTCATGAGATGAAGAGTTCTATGACTATGTAGTAAATGATGGGATCTTGTACAAGTTGAACGCGATTTATGTTCCTTATGGACATCACGGATTACAATCACCAATTTGCAGAGGGTATTTCTACTAGCTAAAGATGGTTCAAATGGTGGTGCAATTTGTGAGGTGTTGCACTATTTGTTGCATATGCAAGTCAACAAATCGAATGTCGAGCAAGTATGCTTTTCTTCTTGTTGTGAATAGACTATGCGATTTGATTATAATGGATTTTCTTGGAGGATTGATAGCGAGTTAGGGAAATGAGTATCTTATGGTAGTTGTAGAGCACTTCATTAAGATGGTTGTGATGATACCATTCATGAAAATAGTTTTTGTGCAACAATCAACATACTTGTTCTTTGAGAACATGTGTGTATTATGGCTTACCATTATCAATCATTTTCAAATGGGACAGTGGATTCATTACCTACTTTTAACAATCGTTGGGGGGATTGATGGATACTAAGTTGAAGATAAGTAATGGTTCCATCCATAAATAGATGGTCAGATAGAGGAAGTAAACTGCACAACAATTTAGTTGTACATTTTTAGAAATAAGCACCCATTTTTTTGGGATATCAATATCATATATGTGCAACATAGTTATAACTGCACGTTCCATAACATGATTGACACTACACCTTTTGAAGCGTTTCTTGGGTTTTTCCCTGAGGATCTATTAGTTATTTTGGGTCCAATACTCGAGGAAGTGACAAATAAGAAAGCCTTTGCACAAAGGTGCAAAACCCAAGATGATCAACACTGTGTAAACCATCAATTCCAAGTAGGAGAGAGTTGGGGATTACCTTTAGAGTAGGCTGTCTACGAAGCAAAAATATGCCACTAAGATATTGTCCATATGAGTTTAATTTGGATTTGCTAGCCTGTTTGGGTATTCACCTTGTTTTTAATGTGGTTTGCCTGAATCTCTATGAACCATGTGTTGGCAAATATTGAACAAGCAACGAATGCGTGTTGATGGTTGTTGTCATTGATGGCAACAGTGGAGATGGCAGGATAAGAAGGATAAAACCCCTTGGAGATTTGGACGTAAAAGCTCAGGAGGAACAACATTGAAGAAAACGCGCGTAGCAAGAGTTTACAGAGAAGAAGGAAGACAGAGATCTAGTGACCGTTGGATCCCATTCAAATTTCCCGAAAGGCTGACAACCGTCAGATCTGCAGAAGTTGCGAGGGAGATAAGTCATCGGAGATTCGGGGATCAGGACTTTGAAATGTCCAATTCACTTGACAACGAAACCTCGATTTCACGATATGCGAAATCCAGACTGAATCTGAATCGTTAGATCAACATGTGATCTAGACCGTCGATCTAATTCACGACAGTAGTCCACGTCAGCTAGGGACACGTGGCACAACCAGGTAATGACAGGTGGTAGGCAGATTCAACACTTCAGGCACAGGCAAGTCACGAATCAGAGTGACACGTGGCACAACCAGGTAATGACAGGTGGCAGGCAGATTCAACACTTCAGGCACAGGCAAGTCACGAATCAGAGTGACACGTGGCAGTATTTAACACGTGTCAAACCACGTGTGACGTCAGCAGAGTATCGGGGATCAGGACTTTGTAATGCCAAAATCTCTTGACATCAAGAACTCCGAAATCGCGATATGCGATTTCGTGATGTAATCACAGCCGTTGGATAAGAATGATATCTGGATCGTTGATTTCCCTCATCGGAGAATCGGGGATCGGGAATTCTATAGGCATGTACATGATGACATCGAAAATGCCGAAACCCCGATGAGAGATTTGACCGAGGTCATGTGTTGACGGTCATATGGGCCGAGGCCTATAGCCAGCAGGGCTAGCGCGT
>ML776613.1:709658-770021 GCA_009831015.1 Picea engelmannii
TTTTCTCCCTTTATGGGTTTCCTCGTGAAAATCTGTCTCTGTGTGTACTTTATGTGTGACTGATGGTCTTTATTTTTACTGTTCATATGTTGTATATTGTTGATGACCACATGAAGAGAGATTAACAATGTTTAATAAGTATATAATTGTTTAAGCTCACATACAACTGATTCACCCCCCCCTCTCAGTTGTTTTAGTATTTCCAACACCATGTTTGCTGGATGATGATGACGATGAAGGATTTGCCACACTTGCTTTTGAAGAGTTGGTTGTAGAAGTCGATGGAGATTTTGAGGAAGATATAGGTCTTGAGTGCAAGGAATGGGCTATTGGACAATGAACTATGGAACTTTATTGTATTGGATTGAGAGGACATTTGCTTGAAATTGGTAAGAGGTACAACTTTGAGCAGATTTAGACTAAGTTTCGTGAAGGACAATAGTTGGGGACCAACAACTCTTGAATGGGGAGGTTTGATCTAGAATGACGAGTGAGAGATTGATTAAGAGTGGGAGAGTTGTGTAGGAGGAAGTGTTCAATCTAAGGACTTGTTAAATATAGGCTTATGCGTAATAGTGGCAATTATGTTGTGCACCTGGTTTGGTAGGTTAAGTTGTGCCATGGACGTGTGTAGATAGTATAGCTAAGTACTACGCACAAGTTATAGATGCTCCACAATGAAAATTAATGCACAGGTGTGAGTACTGTATAGTTGTTTGTGCCTAGTCACACGTACTAAAGGTTGGTGTGCAAAACTTGAGGATGGATTACCACCCTACACCATTATTGGGAAACTCAGCTGCCATCAAAAGAAATATTGCATCTTTTCTCTCTCTTCATCTTCTTGACACATGTATACTAGGTCAAGATATGAATTCACAAGATGCAAACTATTATGTCTCTTTGAACCATAAATGTTAGACGATGATGTTGAGGAAGGATCTATTGCACTTGCTCCTTAAGAGTTGGTTCCAGAAATTCACGAAAAATTTGAATAAGATATAGTTCTTGAGCACAAGGAATGGGCTATTGGACAAACTTGGAACATTATTGGACACGGATGAGAAGAGGCTCCCTACTTTGGTAAGTGGTACACCTTGGAGCAAATTTAGACTGAGTTTCCTCAATTTGTAGTGTAGTGGTTGGGGAGCACCTTTTTAGTTGGAAGCTTTGATCTAGAGTGTAGATTTACATATCAACAAAGAGTGGAAGAGTTGCACATGCATAAGCATTTGTTAAAATTTCTGGAGAAAACAACAATTAATGCAAAAGAAAAATTTCATCTCTTAACTAGAGGTTTCCTAGATCTTAACCCTGTGAATTTTCATCCTTAGGGATGCTATGAAATATAATAGTAAATAAAAAACAACGGAAGTGGACATTATTTCAATCCTTAACATTCCCAAACTTATAGGCAATCCAAGAGAAAAGATACCAGAGTGTTTCGATAAGTTTCATCCCTCTAGGACAATCATATTGTGCATAAACCAGATTTTAAAACCCTTTTTTACAACAATAAAACAACCCATATTTTCTTCAATTACAATGTTAAATGTAACAACCCACAGCGAAACTGAGGATCATTTCTTTATTTTCTTCAGCACTTTGATTCAAGCTTAATACATTTCAACAATATAGAATCATAACTGAATAGCAGTAATCATGTAGATACGTAAGCATGCACATCAACAACACATATACCCTGGGGAAACCCTGTATAGTGAGAAAACCCCCAACAAATGGTATTCCTTTATTGCATTAATAATGTAAAATCACTTACAAATATTCACCATGAATACTCTGCTCTTAAGGAGCTTGCCAAGACGACTTAGACTTGATAGTGAACTAAAAGACCTTGCTGATATTTAAATAAATGCATTCTACAACATGCTAAAAATGACATGAATGCGATTTAAATAACTCAAGACAACAACATATAAATCGTTCTCAAGTACATAGTTAGTACATAACAATTAAATTCATAATGCAACACAAAAACAAGATAAAAAATGGATGCTCCACCCAACCATAGACTTGTTGTTCCAAATCTCAATAACAAGTCACCCTTGAGCTGGGGCTCGCAATCCACAAAAGAGGGTGGTCTCTCACTGCCTACACACAACTCAAAAATCCTACAACCCATTGGTATTCTCCTATAGCTATTTCGATTTTCCACCAGCTCTTTTCCTCTCGACCTGCCCAACCAAAGGAATGTACCCCTTCATTGATGTCAGTCCCTCGGGCATTCCATTCGTTTATTAGGGTCTTTTTGGAATAGGTAAGCAAAAATTTCTCTATTGGAAAACTCAAGGGAGCTCACTGCTAGGAAAACTACAAGGAAAAACCCCTGCAAACACTTCTTGTTATAGTGCAACCCACACAAAAGTTGATTCTTTAGGCTTGATAACCTGACTCTTTAGTGTTTTGCTCCAAATACGCTCCAGAAAAGCGCTCCAACATGCTCCAAAATTCGCCCTCCATGGTTGTTGCAACTCCAAGCTCTTCTTTTCTGCTCTCTGCTTGTTGTTCATGCAAAAACATTGACTGCCTAAAACTACTATAACTACATATACGGATTTTTTTTCTCCTTGGCTTACTTGCTTGACTTACACTCTTCCCCAAATTGATTTTACTCAGCCCCCATGCTTTCAATAACTATGGGATGTGACTTCTCACACCCACCCTCTTACATGCATTCAATGATTGGCTTTAAGAACACTCAATTATAAAATAGAAGGTTTATATACCAATAGTAATTTTAAGAAGTGGGTTGAATTAATAGACATGGATAATTCCCCCCTTGTACCCCCCTTAGACATTCTTGTAGACCCTTCCCTCTCTTGCGGATTAATTCAGTTCCCATCTTTGTCCATATCCCCTAACAACTTTCATCACATATTATTATTAAAATTCAGAAATACAATTCGCATATACGTCGCTTGGTCGTAGCCACACATTATATCTATATTAAGCATTAAATAAAATGGGGATTGTAGCGGGGATGTTACATAAATCACTTAAGATAGTTATCCTTATGTCAAATCAACAAGACATATATAGTTGGAAATCCCAATCCATGAAGAACATAGATGATTGAAAATTAAATGTGCAATTTACTCAAGTATTGGACAATTGAGAACTTCATTAATATGCATAAGATGAAGTTGTGGTACATATCACAGCCTTATCACAAGGCTAGTACACGCCACTAGTTCTCTAAAATCCTAGTCAAGGAAAACAGTGGAAAACCCTAGTTCAACCAAGGAGCTACAACATGCATGAATCACTCAAACAAGTCCTCCAAGGCAAGGCATCTCCTCGTCTTCTTCTTCACAAAATACGCCCTAGGGTTTCATCTCAAACCCTAATCTCAATTCAACATTGAAACCCTAACCCTAGACATCAAGATGCCCCAAGAAGATCAAGAAACCCTAGTGACTCCAAGAGAAAAAGAGACCCAAGTACAATTGAAGATATAACAGACAAAATATGACTAATGTGCTCCTCCTCTTAGTCACATCTCTAATCACAAGATGAACAAGAATGATGAGTACAATAATAATTATGAAGGACTCTCTCCTTCCTCTATATATATGGTAGGTAAGGGAGGCCATCAATTCAATGTGGGCCAATGCCCTTTGAAACAACCTACAATAAACACAAGTAGGCTCACACAGGTGAAGCGTTCCACTTCAAGGGTACACATGTTAAGCTACAAGGTGATGTCATAGAAAATAAAGGCTCCAAGAGGATGTAGCTACAGAAGGTGTGTCCACACCCTTCCATCACAAGCTCATATAGACTCCATTGCTCCCCCTAGGCCTTGTGCTTGATTGGTTCCACTCCCCTTGCATGAACATTGTCGCAACCTAATCGTCCTTGAGTCAATTCCAAGCCTTTGTATAGGAATCTAAACTACCCCATGCTATCTAGGGCTTGATGCCCTCCTCCAAGATGCAAAACTCTCCTCCTATTTAGGGTGATCTCCAAGCAAGCGAACCTCTCCATGTGGCCATCATGAAGGATTCCCCACAGGCTGTGAAGAGAACTCAATGCCCTAGGGAAGACTATCGAGCAAGTTTCCAACTGAGGTCAAGCAACCACTGAGCAAGCTATTTCTAATGTGCAAACCTATCATGGACCTTCTCCCATGTGCCCATTCATATTGGGCCATTTGGGGGTTGAACATACACGATGTACCCTGATTCTCATGAAGCACTCACAAACATGTTGTAAACACTTTCAGATTAACCTAAAAGTTAATGGTGTTCAACCTAAGTACTTGTTAAAATATAGGGGTGCTCATAATAATGGCAAGTATGTTGTGCATTTGGAGTGGCAGGTTAAGTTGTGCCTTGGACATAGGCATAACCTATAGCAGCCACATGATGAGGAGTGATGCATAGGCATGAGTAGTAAGTAGATGTTGAGGCAGAGTCATGCATGCCAAATGATGCTATGGACAATTGGAGGGTAGATTATCGTGCAAGGCTTTTACCTAGAAACTCTAGATCTTTTCTTCTTATCTCTTTATGTTTCCAACATGTGTATGCTATGTAAAGATATGAAGAGCAAAAAAATCGGAATTGGAGTTGGCCAAGGGTCAAACTGGGACCACAATGGATTTGTAGTGTAACATGGTAAAAAACCTAAGTGAAAAACTGATTGAATCGCAATGGGAGCACGTGGGAAGGCCAAGTTTTGTTGAGGGTTGCTTTGAATCGAAACCGGCCAGTTTCCCTGTTTTATGTTTGGACCGATCTTACCCTGTGACTCTAATGTTAGCTTTTATAGCTCGGGAGGTACTCCACATATTTTGTCTTGTATGCATAAGTGACCTTATATTTACTCTACTAGGCACTTGACTTTGTAATGGGTTTTTATAAAGTTGTAATAAAATGGTTCTTTTATTTAAGCGACTTTTTTATTAAGTGTTCCTTCTAATATTAAAGTGACTTTATTTCATAAAATGCACTTATGTTATAAAGTGAATTTGTACTTTAATATTTTAAGTGGTTTATTTTGGAAGGAATGAATCATGTCCCTTGATCATGTAAATGCAAGATTAGATCTTGGCCATTGGATTTAGGGATGGGGAAGGTGAAAGGTCACTTTTAGATTATAAAAGAATGCCTAGGGTAGTGTGCAAGAAAAGCGAAGAATAGATTGAGAGATTTCTGAGAGAGCTTTGAGGAGAGGAAAGGGCAGCAAGCCGGGCGCATTTCCCAAGAGAGATTGGGCACATTTCTGAAGTAAAATTTCTGTGTGATTGTGCTGTAATTTATTGCTGTGTTGGAGGCCGGACTGTACGGATCTGTACAGTCCGTACAGCAGGGAGGAGGGCACGATTTTCAAGGCATTTTGTTGGCATAAAAATCGAGGTTGTTTATGAGCATTCCTTGCTGCAGAAGGGGCCGCACAGATCAGTCCATACAACAGATTGAGGGAATGGTTTGCGAGGTGCTGATCTGGAGGAGGGCTGTACAGAAGTACGGAATTGGCACGGATTTCTAGATAAAAAATTGGAGGGACTGTTGGGTGTTGTAAGAGGTATTCTCTTGATGGAAAATGTAATCTTGCTGCTGATATAACTTTCCTGAAGCTAATAAAATTTCTCTTTGGGTTTCCCCACATCGGGGTTTTCCCTGGCTGGTTGCCTAAATTTCTGAGTTTTACATGGATGCGTGACTACTGTTCATTGTTATTTTTCTGCTGCAAAAGTGCTTAACAGTGTGTATTTCTGCTTAGATAATTTCTGAATGTGGGTTTATACATTTCAGAGTTCATTTAAGACAGTTATCCCTAGGTTGTTAAGTGTATGACAGAATTTATGTATGCTGATTTTGTCATTAACTTTCTACATGTAATCAGGTGGGGGGAAGGCAGAGGTAGTTGGTTCTTGAGTCGTAAGGCTTTGGGCTGTTTGTATGTATGTTGTACATACATTTCTGTTAATTAATCTTGTGGCTGATATTCTGCCCACATTCTTGTGCCAATGATGTTTGTTTCTCTATGAATTCATTTTTTGTATATTTGAGTGCTTGAACCATTTCATTCCATAATCTAAAGCTTGTGTGCATAACTATATTTCACTGATTGTTGCTGTGGATGCCCGTGCACACTCTAAGCCCAAGCAGAGAGCTTTTAAAAAGGCAGGTTTGAACTTTACGGTTTAGGTAGGTGAGTATTTGTTGCTGTTTTAAAAAAAAAAATTTTCAAAGGTATTTGTTGCCTCGTCCCCGACTCCCCACTGCCAGGTTGACATGTCTACCTGAAAGTGACTTAACCGAATCATTGTCTGTCTCAACCCTGTCAGACTATTACTTGGTTGAGTCAGCTGTTTACTCGTTCCCTGGTCTAGTCAATAACCAACTTGGACCAGTTTACTCTACAAGCCAAGTCAGGCTGGGCACTGGTTTGCCAGTTTTAGCAAGTATTGTAAATTCAATTTAAGACCATTCCTTCTTGCCCACCACTTAGCAGTGCATGGGTTTAGAGGATGTAAGTAAACTCAGCCTGGACGGACATGTTGTGGGTTTCTTTTGCAACATACAATATGTTGAGGCATGACAAGGTTTTCTGGATTTCTAATCTTTTCTTCTGATTTTGAGCATACGCAGTTTATATTATGACCAGAATTCCGTCTATGTATGAACTATGAAGCATTGTATTCTTCAAAATAAAAGTGAAAAGTTGCATTTTTGAAGACATGTCAAAAGTGCAAATATTGTCATGGTCTTTATAGAACTTAGGTGCAGTTTGCTCTTGATTTAATTTTAAGGGAGAGTGGGCACACACTGTAAGTAGGATAGCTGAATTGGACTCCTTTGGTTTCCAAGAAAAAAAATGTATTTTATTTGAGATAAACAAAAATACAATACTCAGGTGCTCTAGGCACATTCTAAAAAAGATCATCCAGAGATAGATCCTTCAGAATCTTTCACTATAGATATGTAAAGATCTGCAACTTTCATAATATCACATATACTATGTATCAAGTAATTGGAAACAAACAGTAGACTTTAACAGTTCCATGAAATTACAAATTACAGGTTCAAAAGGAGTTCAGAAATTATTAAAAGAAAACTGTTGTAAAACCACTGTTTGGCCAACTTGTACTTCTTCTAAGGAACCATATAGCTCTGGAAGATGAAGTCCTTCCTTTGAGAGCTGATCTGCAATCTTGTTGTGCTCTATCTATATATGTGTATAGCTGACCCAATGAAACTGATTAGATATTTCCTTTAATTGCTGTGCTAGTGGAAGGAGAGAATTGTTTTGTAGTTGGAAGCTTCTTTTCATCCAATTAATGACCATAGATGAATTATTTGTTCCTATTCCTATATTACCTTTGACCTGAATTCTGTGTCTCTGAAAGATATAGAATGAAGCCAATCCCACAGATAGAATTCGGGCATTGACTGGCCCCATCAATAAAGATTTGTCCACTTGTATCTCTGATAGATTTCTCTGTGGTTTAACCTTTGGAATTACCTAGCTGAATTGGACTCTTACATAGGTGTACTGAACATTTTGAGTCATGATGGTGAAGGGCAGTGTGGAAAGAGATTCTTAAGACGTGATGAGAACTGTTGCTTTAAGGAGAGATATAAAATGTTCACTCATATCAACTTGGTCCATGTTCTCATTGATACATAGAATAGATATGTGAGGTTGCCTTGAAGAATTTGTAACTCTGTGTGCACTCTAATCATAACACTGAAGAGAGAAAATATGCCTTCTATAAAACCATTAGTCTGTTGGACAGTGAGTAGATTTGGTTCAGTTATTTCAAATATAGAACAGAATTTGTTGAGTACTTTTCATCATACATACATTTTAGATTAACATGCCACTAAAATAACTTCAGTCCTCTCAATCATTAACTTTTCATTCCAGTTGTGCTTAATATTCTAACCCAGTTCGGCTGTTTGGTCCACATTTAAATATTAACCCACACTTTTTTGTTGTTGCTGTATTTGCATAAATACTGCCTTTTCTAAATGTGAATTCTTGCATGGCAGGTATGAACAGGCAGAATATATTGAAAGAGAAATGGAGCAGATGGGAGAACAAATTAAGCGGATAATAGAGACTGTAAATGCAAATCAGGTACATTAGTGTAAGCTTGAGTACGATATTTGTTAATTTTGAGGGAAATGTTCGTGTGATTAAAAATCTAGAAATTTAAAAAGCATTTTTTTCCTCCAGGGTGGGGACTTGGATAACTCCGATGGGATTAGTCCGCTGGACATCGTAATACGAATTTTGAACAATCAATTGAATTCTCTTGTTTGGATTGATGAAAAGGTAAGTACATTTTGATGGCTTTTTATAGTTTCCTGAAGAGATTTTTAAGAATGATTTTATTATTTTTATTCAAGAGAACGGTTTCCTTGTGTAAACACACAAGGTGTTCAGGCCATAGGTAATATATCATGCCATATACACATACACCCTGCATATTTCCATGGCTTTTGCACTTTGGCTTTGGCCAGTTTCAGTGACCTCACGTGTGTATATGCATATTTCCACTTTGATCATTTCCATTCAAAAATTAAAAATCAAGGCTGAAATTCCTCTCCTTGTAAAGCACATGCTTTGATTTTACAGATGATAGCTACAATATGTTTAAAGTTAAGCTTATTTTAGGAATTAGGAAAGGTTCTTTTTGCAACAGGAATATATAAGATTATTAAGTTATTCAATGTTATCAAGAATGTCGATGTTTTCGTGACCTTTTGCTCATGAGAACTATGGTGAGAGTAGTGCAGAGTTGGGTGTTTTGTGTGTGTAAAGTCGTAATAATCCAGATATTATTTTGATGCCTGCAGAATCCAGATGTTAGAATAATTTACTTGACATGTGGATATATGCTTATATAGTATGCCTTGCAGTGTGTCAGTAATGTTTTAACTATTTATCATGTAAATGTTGCAACAGAATTAATATTCTAGCTAAAGAATAAACTATAGTCAGCATTTCTGAACAGTGGGTGATAGATGATATAAAAGTTTTCCATTCGGACTTTGGATTGCCATTAGTACATTTGCTTGTCTATGTAGCCTTCACTTATAACATTTGGTGTTCTCATTATAATAGATGCAGGTTTAGTTCCACCATGTTGATCATTTCCTTCTATCAGCCTATCTCATTGATTGAGGGCATTAAGCTCGGTGCAGAGATCCCAGCTAAGGACACACAAGAAAGTAGGTTGGTGAGATGATGATTTGCCAATGAACATTGTTGAACTAACCTTGGGAAAATGGTTACATCCTAGGTGCAAGCATTGGTCCAAGATGGATCATGCAAGGCCAAAGGAAGATCGATAAGATGAAGATTCCCAAAGGACAAACTTGCAAAAGGAGCTCGATTGGAGAAGGGTCAATGAAATTTCTTCGATGCTAGGCTCATTAATGACACCATCTTTTCTCTAGTTAGGTCGACATCTGTCAAGTTGATGTTGGTCTTGTTGATTGTGGTCTCATTGAGACTGTACTCGTGGGCTTCTGTTAAAGCCATTGCTATAATCCCCGTCGACGTCAATGCTCATGTTAAGCCGACGTTGACCTCAAAACCAACTTCTTGTTAGTTTTTGTGGCTCAGAGGTACTTCTGCATTGGTTGTGCTCAACATGCAGAAGTGACGAGCAAATGTCTCTCTTAAGTGACTTTATTAAGTGATTTTATAAAGTTAGAGTCTTTTATTATTTAAAGAGGAAAAGTGACCTTATAAAGTTTTGGGTCACTTAAGTTATTTAAGTGATCTCAACGAGCGATTAAGTCGTGACCATTAGATTGTGAGAGGCAAGATCTAATCTTGGCCATTGCGATCTAGGGTTAGGGTAGTTATTCGTTAATGAGTTATAAAAGCTATTTGTGAGAGAGATAGGGCATATTATTCAATGAGAGTCATTGATGAGAGAAGAAAGAGGAGTTAGAGCAAGAAGTAAAGAAAAGAAAGGAGGTAGCTTGAGGCACAAATCTCGAGATCACAAGGTAGAGAAACCGAAGTAGTAGTTTGCATAGTTTTCAAGGCCAGTGAATGTTGGTAAATTGACTGTACAGTCTGTATTGTACTTGCTGCATAATTTTGGGCATTGTTCCCAAGGTTTAGCACACTTCCCAAGGTGGTATTTTGTACAACAGGCCATACATAGGTTGTACTGTTGTTTTGTCATAGATTGGCACGGATTCCAATGTATTTATGTGGGGTTTGAGATAAGTACAAGTGTTTTGGTTGGCTGTCCAAGTTGTAACCTTGCGCACTGTTTTTGGTTTCCTCATTGAGAGTGCGTGAACAAATGAGCCAAGACGTCCTCTATTTAGATTATTTTGTCTATTGACTTTTTTGGTTGGGCCGACCTGATTTTCTGGTAATTATATTTTTTGTTTATCTTTTTCCTGTGAGACTGACTTGTCTTCCAGGAGGATAATACCTTAATATTATATATTCTGCTGAGCCGACATGTCTTCTAGGGTTTTCACAAATTTGTTTAGGGTTTCTCTTGTTTCTGGATTATTCTATTCTAGTCAATGGTTACATATGGAGGTTAATACCTCCCGCAACTACCATAATATCAACACTCCCTCTTAGCTAGGGAGGTATTAATGGTCTCACATCCATCCATCTTCACATGGCATGGGCAAGACTCACATAGTCTTGTAGACCATTCTACAGGTAGCATCATTACTATCAACATCCTTTGGTAGCAGTCATCAAAACATATCGTCGTACTTGTTCTTGGTATTCTTCTGTCATAGACAATATCATAATGTCCATGAGCCTCATTTAACTATATTGATGATCCATCTCCACCACCATGTGTCTAGCACCTCGGGTCATTCTTGTCCCATGACAAGAGTCATGACCTCATCAGAGCCACATTCACCTCGTAGTTGATCCTCTTATAGGATCACTCCGTGAATGCATTTAGCTCGATGCTATCAGACATGTGTGTCTAGTACCTCGCGTCGCTCTTGTCCCATGACAAGAATTATGACCACATCAGAGCCACATACACCTCATGGTGATCCTCTCATAGGATCACTCTGTGAATGCATTCAACTGGATGCTATTGGACACATCGAATTGCACCTCAAGCACCTCGAGTCTTCACTCTGTCGAAGACTATGTCAGGGCACATCTACTTTGGATGTAGATGTTCCCTATCTTCCCTGGTCTGCATCCCAGTTCTCGTGGAGATAGAGTCTGCTCGATGCTTATCGAGGCTAGTCACCTACTCGTGAGAGTTTCAAGGCCCGATGAAATTCACACATAGGAGATCTAGCAACAACTAGAATCTTCAGTCTGTTGAAGATTACATTTGGGCCTATTCCCACATGATCAAATTCGTTTGATCAATCTTGGAATATCGACACGATGCTGCAATCATCAATACTCCCCTAGGGAAACATTTGCATTCCTGCCAAGCTTGTCCCAGACAGAGGCTTAATGCAAATGCCAACTATCTTCTCATCTATGGATAAGTGATGGAGCCTCACTGCTCCTTCTCGCACCATGTCTCTGATGAAGTCTTGCAATATTCTTCATCTCAAACTCTGAAGTCAACTCCCTCTATCTGAGAGAATCCTTAGACCATGGTTATGTCTGTTGCATTTCCTTTTGCATTTTGCAAAGTGTCACAAAACTATGCTGGCCTCCTCAACGCATGGCACCAATCTGCCAGTCCTGGAAGATGTCTCCCTCTCTCTCCTATCTAAATCTGAGAAGGAATACTTTCTGAATGAATTTCTCTAAGCCACTGGCTTTTTCTGAGACCAGGCTCACTCTGAATCTACATGCTCCCTCTGAAATTATACTATCTCCAGAGCCACCTGCTTCCGTTGCGCCTGTTGACTTCTCCTGAAGTTTGATGTCCTATGGACTATGTTGGGAGGTTTCTCCCGCCTACTGGATTCTAAGGGTTTACTCCTTCTGAAATCTAGCTCCTACTGAGCTAGTACTTGGTGGGGCTGCCTGCTTCACCACTGGTGGAGTCATTTGCTTCTCTTCATAGTATGGCTTATTAATGCCATGTATTTGTATGAGAACATGCTGGTTTTACTACATCGTTTCTAGGTAGTCCTTTCTGACACTACTGACTTTTCCTGATGATCTGAAGAGTGGTTAAATTAATTGTACAGTCATCTTTGGAGCCTTTTTCTCCTCACAATTAATCTCCATAAGAGATACTCTTCTTTGTCTTCTACTTCACATGGGTGTGTATGTTCGCGTACACAGTTCTATGTCTTGGCTAGAGACTGTCTAAATAATTGCCTCTTGCAACCGTCATCATAGCTCCTTCTTAGAGCTATCACCTATGACTTGTTAGAATATAGAAGAATGTGTGCTCGTTTTACCATTGACGATACCCTCGTCACCCAACCATAGGTCGAAGCCACCCTCCGAGCTCCTTAACCTTGACTGAGAATTACTCCGGAAGCAAACCCTAGGCTAGATAACCAAACAAGGTGTAGCGCATCTTCCTCCAAGGATAGTGCACCAACAATAACTGATTAGATAGTCCAAACCCTAGCCAAGAGATAGTCCAAGCCAACACTGAAACTGCTAGCTGTAGCAGCTGCATCTGCAGCTCTCCTCCACACGTGCAAACCAAACTGGGAACTGTAGTGTGCACCAAACTGGGAACTGTAGTGCGCACCAAACTGGGAACTGCAGTGCGCACCAAACTGGGAACTGCAGTGCGCACCACTTGCTGTCTGCAATTCTGAGATGTGTCCAAATGAGAACTGGCGCCCTGTATTTATACTGGTTCTGCCAGATTTGGTGGGGCCGACTTCTCCTTGTGGATATGTGTCTGTTCAGTATATTATTATTATTTCTGGTCGACTTCTTCTCTTGGAAGCTAATAACCTAATATAAATTATCTTCTTGAGCCGACAAGACTTCTAGAGTTATTAGCCAACTTAT
The DNA here is from genome assembly GCA_009831015.1 of Picea engelmannii. Taxonomy (NCBI): domain Eukaryota; kingdom Viridiplantae; phylum Streptophyta; class Pinopsida; order Pinales; family Pinaceae; genus Picea; species Picea engelmannii. The sequence goes on from ML776613.1 coordinate 722,592, forward strand.
TAGGGTTTCTATTGCTTCCCAGAGTCTTATATTCTTGTCAGGTTCACACGTGGAGGTAAATACCTCCCGCAGCTACCATAATATTAACACTCCCTCCTAGCTAGGGAGGTATTACAGGTAATGGTCTTGAGCACAAAAATATACCATTTACTCGGTAGCATCAATATAGTCGTCCAGACTATATCTCATGACTAGATCATGAGCATCACCATCACCATCAACTGCATCATCTCTCAAAACCATACTTCATCTGAGTAATTAGACATGATGCTGGATAAATTACTCACACCATAGAGTGATACAAGAGCCACTCTTATAATCTAGAGGAGTAAATGTGCTGAACCAATTTCCGTTTGGAAAATCTCTGCTCATCATTCGTCTGGATGGTGATTATTTTCAATAAACTGCTGATAGTCTTCAAGGCAGTTAGAACAGAAATAGAACACAACTGTGTCTATCCATAGTAGTACATAACTACAATCTAGTGGTTCATTACCACACCAAGTAACATACAAGTACTTGATCAACAATGTATAGTCACGAACAGTGGAAGATATCCACCACAATAGTCTTCATCTACTGTCATACAGTCTTCATAACAAACATCTGATAGCAACCTGCATAGAAACAATGTTATGATATATACTGAATTATTTGGGCCAATCTCTCACTCACATCTGTGAGCTCTAAAAGAATATTTGCCTCACGAACAGTGGAACATATCCACCACAGTAGTCTATATCTACTGTCTTCATAACAAACATCTGATAGCAACCTGCACAAAAATGATGTTATGACATAAATTGAATTATCTGGGCCAATCTTTCACTCACGTCTGTGAGATATGAAAGAATATCTGCCCTCGGAGTAGAACAATTAGATATCTGGACTATTCTTCTCAAACAAGGAAGAATAACTGTCCTGTCTTCTGAACATGGACCATTCCCCACCCTGGGCCATTCTTCCTACACTAATCAAAGTGCACCTTGGAGAGAATGTATAACCCTAAGGAATGCTGTGTCTGGACCATTCCCCACCTTGGGCCATTCCTCCTACACTAATCAAAGTGCACCCTGGAGAGAATGTATAAACCCTAAGGAATGTGTCCTTGATTGCTGAGTTTGGACCATTCCCCACATTGGGCCATTCCTCCTACACTAATCAAAGTGCACCCCGGAGAGAATGTATAAACCTTAAGGAATGACTGTCCGGACCATTTCCTCTGTTAACCACAAGAGGAAAAGACTGTCCTGCATGAACCTCCAAAACGGACCAGTCCTCATGTTAACCACAATGAGAAATCATTGTCCAGCGAGGCGGGCCAGTCTTCTTGAGTAACCCTCAAGAAGAGAGACTGCCCTAGACCACTCCCCATGTTAACCACAATGGAAAGTCACTGTCTATGATACATCAACAATCATACTACTTCCCATGTTAACCACAATGGAAAGTGATTGTCCGTCAAAAGTCTCAATCCACTTTCCGAACATGAAAGCATTTGTCCAAAATGGACTATTTTTCAGTTTTAAAGAATGAATGTTTTCAATAATGTTTTCAGTGCTCCCTCCTAACTTGGAGAGTCATTTCTTCCTTTTTCAATAAGAAGGAAGTTGTTTCCATGAGCTCCAGCTTGAGTACGCAAACTCTTTCATCTTGGATAGAAGCTTTACCAAAATGTCTGCTCATCTGCTCATCTGTGGAGATATGTATTGGAGAGATCATTTTCTCCTTTCTAGACTTCATCAGGGATAATGTAATGCTTGATTTCGATTGTACTTTAGTCTGGAACACTGTGAAGGCTTCATGTAGATCTGAACAATAGAGTATATCATAGTTGGAAAACTAGAACATATCTATGTGGCACTTCTTCTATCATCATGAGATTTGATCTACTGAGTAGTCATCTTGATGTTATAGGAAATCTTCACCACGCTTTTGCTGTGCACTGGAGGTTCTCCACCAAGTTGTCTTCTTCTGTCTGCATTCAAGGGTCTCTTTCTGGTATGTCTCAAAGGTCTTGAGGTTTTTCTTCATACGCTCTTTATTCAATTTCTCTGGAGAACATTCTTTGCATTCATCTGATGTAGAATTCCAACTCATGGATGTTGCAGATGATATAATGACTCATGTAGTGATTTGTTTGGTGTAGTGGAACAAGTAATCATCATAGTGTTCTCCCTCCATCTGGGAGAGCCTCTAGTTCTAGATCTTCGCAATGTTATCATTCATAAGTCTTCCATACACTGTTCTTCATCACGACTTTCAGTTCCTCTGCTTGATTGCTTTTATTGAGTTTATATCAGGCTGACAGTCTTATGATTGTTGATACAATGACTAATTGTTTTGGATTTTCTTTCTTTCTTGGAATCTTCATGTGTTTCTTTAGTTCTCGAGTCTTATAGATTCCATGCCCTAGAGATTCCATTTCTTCCTTTCATCATAGGATCACGGATCTGGATGGACAACTAGGAATATTTTAAGGCTTCTCTTCGAAGAAGTCTTCTTCTGTGGTTGAACTGAACATGTACTGTCTTTCATGGCTGCTACCATGGATATATATATTTCATCATCTTCAATGGATCATAGGATTAGCTCCCTACTAACCCTTACTTCATGTAGGGGTGTATATAATCGGCTCCCTCCGTCTAACAGAGTCCACGCTTCCATCTGCATCCTTATTGTCTTCTGCAATATATAATTGGCTCTCTTGTCTAACAGAGTCCACGCTTCCGTTTTATCTTCTACAAAACGTCATAAGTCTCTTTCCAATTTCCTCTCGATTGCTGACTTCTTTCTGTCTTTGTTTCTTCTAAGTCTTTTCATGATTGATTCGGCTTAATATCTTTCGCATGATTTGTATTTCATCCTTTCATGTGTATTATCTAATGATATCCATTTTCATCTTGTTTGTTCTTCCATAGGTATAGTTCTTCTTGGAACACATTATCTTCCAAGAGATAGATATGCAAGATATGTACAGAGACGATGCAAACAAGATATGTACAAGAAATAAGGAGAGTGTTGTTACCTTTTTAGAAGAAAAAGTCTCTTCCATTCTGCTTAGTCTTCTTTGTAGGTTCTTTTTCTTCGGCAATCGATGCTTCGTGTTTCTCCTTCCTTTTCTTTAGCTCGGGACACTGATTCTTGTAGTGACCGTACTTTTGACAGTTGAAGCATTGTACTTTTGAAATGTCTTTCTCTTGATTTGGCTTCCTCCTTGAGCAAAACTTCCTTTTGTTCCTGAAGTTCTTGAATCTTGCTGTGAAAGCTTGATCGTCGTACTTCTTTTGGGGTTTCTCTTTTGCATTGATCCTTGATTCTTGTTGAGCACAACAACTCCAAAGTTCTTCAAATGTCGGGTACTCCTTCCTTGTGTTCATGCTTGCGGCAAATGCATCCCATGTCTTGGGAAGACCATTGAGTACCATGTTCACCAATTCCTTCTCTGAAGTGATCTCTTCAATAGCTTGTAGTTGATCTCTTAATTGGGAGATTCTTACAAAGTATGATGTTATGCTGTCATCATCATTCATCTTCATGTCATGAAGCTCATTCTTCAGACTCATAACTTGTCCAATGTTTTTGACTGAGAAGAGATTTGTTAGGGCATCGTACATCTTCTTTGATGAGTCAAGATGGGAGATGTAGGGTATCAAGTGGTCTTTTATGGAATCCACTATGATACTCATGGCATTGATGTCAACATCTTTGAACTTCTCCATAGCTGCAACGTTCTGCGGTTCCTTCTCTTCTCCTTCTTCAAACTCTGGCTTCACGATCTTTCCTTTCACAATATCCAATACTTTATTCTTGGCAAGGATGAGGTCAATCCTTGTCTTCCATGCTTTGAAGTTAGAGGCTCCATCTAACTTGTTCTCAGACTTCATAGAGTTAGTCATGGCTTGCTTGACTTGGTCAAACCCTAGATTTGACTAGAAATTCAAACTTCACGTCTTGGCTTGCTGAGAGTGTCAGGGGATGCGCTAGGTTAGAGCGCACTGATCTATTCAGAGATTTGGTCAATCCATTCACTTAAGGTGCCTCAACAAGAGGTTTAGGGTTTCTGCAGCTGTTCCTGCTAGTAACCCTAGCTGCAGTGTCTTGGAAGTTGCTTTTGCTAGTAACCCTAGCGACAGTTTCTCAACGAGCTTAATATCCTAGCGGCTATGTTTCCTTCCAACGTTTAGACTGAATGAAGGAGTTGTCGGCCCATAACCTGTTAGAATAGAGAAGAATGTGTGCTCGTTTTACCTTTGACGAAACCCTCGTCACCCAACCATAGGTCGAAGCCACCCTTCGAACACCTTAACCTTGACTGAGAATTATTCTGGAAGCAAACCCTAGGCTAGATAGCCAAACAAGGTATAGCACATCTTCCTCCAAGGATAGTGCACCAACAATAACTGATCAGATAGTCCAAACCCTAGCCAAGAGATAGTCCAAGCCAACACTGAAACTGCTAGCTGTAGTAGCTACATCTGCAGCTCTCCTCCAGACGTGCTCACCAAACTGGGAACTGCAGTGCGCACCACTTGCTGTCTGCAGTTCTGAGATGTGTCAAAATGAGAACTGGCGCCCTGTATTTATACTGGTTCTGCTAGATTTGCTAGGGCCGACTTCTCCTTTTGGATATGTGTCTGTTCAGTATATTATTATTATTTTTGGTCGACTTCTTTTCTTGGAGGCTAATAACCTAATATAAATTATCTTCTTGAGCCAACAAGACTTCTAGGGTTATTAGCCAGCTTATTAGGGTTTCTCTTGCTTCTCGGAGTCTTCTATTCTCGTCAGGTTCACATGTGGAGGTAAATACCTCCCGCAATTACCATAATATTAACATGACCTGCCTGGAATAAGAGACAAGAAAAACATTTCCATGGTAACCTCCATGTAATGGTTAGTAATCAGGAACATCTCCTAGAGGAGATCAATTTCATCTTGCAGACAAGTATATCATTAACAATGAGCATTTTCTTAATGGTAATTGTACCGACAGTATTCAAGTGTACGTAAACATTTGATAGCAATAGCAAACAATAAAGCTATAAAGACTGTTATCCTAGGTACAATACTTTCTTAAGCAACAACAATATAAAGTATCAAACGTGGTATGCAAACCTGGAGTTTGGTGTTGTTGCCTTGCTTGAGTTTCCTTCTATCGTTCATATGAGAAACACCATTGTTTAAAACACAAATTCTTCATCCTTTGATGCCTTGGTGTGCTCTTCGACTTCTGTTGCATGTGCATGGTGTTTCTTCTTCTCCTTTTCATTTCTATCTGGACATTGAAAGGCATAATGTCCCATCTTTTGGCAACTGTAGCATCTGATCTTTGACACATCCTTCTTGTAACTAGGTCTCTTAGACTTCTTTGAGCAACCTTTTTCCCTTTTCTTTCTCTTATTCACTTGTGCTGTAAGTGCTTGGTTTTCCTCATCATCTACCTTTTGTTTCTTGGACATCAATCTAGATTCCTCTTGAGAGCAATATGCCCATAACTTGTCAAACTTGGGTAACTTCCTTCTAGCACAAATTCCTTGGACAAATGGGTCCCAAGCGGGAGGGAAACCATTTATCGTAGTGGTTACTAGTTAAGCATCTTCTACTGGATCTCCAATTGCTCCTAACTGGTCTTTGATCTGTGAGATCCTTGTAAAATTGGCTATTGTCTCTGACTTGTTCATAGTCACATTTCTGAGTTTATGCCGTAGGGTAAGCTTCTGACTGGTGTTCTTGCTTTTATAAAGTCTGGTTAGTGCATCAATCATCTCCCTCGGTGTGTTCGGTTCCGATACATTGGGTATCAGGTGATCCTTGATTGAGTCTGACAAGATCCTCTTGGCCTTGACCTCATTCTTCTTGAACTTTTCCTCTTGCTTCTTCATCTTAGGCTTTTGGAAGCATCTTCTTGACCTGATCCAATAATTCATTCTCTTCTAGAGTGAGTTGTATTCTATGCTTCTCGGATCTATAGTTATCTCTTCTCCATCCAATCTATCTTCAACTCTCATACTGGTTGACATTTTCTCTGGTAGAAATTGTAGCCTCTAAAAAATCTAAATTCTTCAAACTTCACCAAACTGTACGTTTAGGGTTTCAGGGGGTGTGCTAGAGTAGGGTGCATTGCGCTGTACAAGAATTATCGCCAATGTTCTTGGGAAAGTGCTCAACGAGCTTGACAAGTTATTGCAGCTGCAGGGTGTTGCAAGGTGTCGTTGTACCGATCTTCCTTCCAATGGTTAAACTGTTCTGAAGGTAACCAACTCTGATACCGTGTTGGATTTTCCTTATTTGCAGAGCATTAGTGTTACAAGTGTTGTTTTACTTTGTTAGCATTAACGTATATATCATGTACAATTGCTAGCTTAACGAGAAATACCACCCTGGCTGCAACAACAAAACCATACAAAGGTAGCGCACCTCCTCAAGGAGTAGCACAAGAGAGAGATACCAAAAGACTGAGCAATAATAAACTGTGCAGTTGCAGCTACTGCGTCACTTCCTCCAAACTTGCACCTTGCTCTTTGGTAGCTGGGAGAGTGCGAGTGAATGGACAAATGAGCTAAGGCGTCTTCTTATTTATAGTCTTCTTGTCCTTCTAGTTGGGCAGACTTCTCTTCTTGGAAGGTGTCTTTTCATTATACTTTATTCTTCTGGGTCGACTTCTGTTCTAGGGTATTTCAACATCTGTCCGATGGATCTCTTGCTTCCGGAATCTTCTCCGCATCTAAGACATGTCATCTAGGAGGGAAGGATCGTCCTGCAGCTACCAAAACATCAACATTCACTGCTAGGGAGGGTGCGCTTGTTCCTCTGAATGTATTGAATTCAAAATCACTGCTTGGACAAGGTCTCTTGTACATCCCCTGCAAACACACTCACGCTTTGCTGGATGATATAACTTGAAAAGAATATTCAAGCGAACCTTTGAAATTTGTAGTATCGTTCAACTTGTCTTCTAATCTGAAACTAGACACCATCTTGACATTAAGAGGTTAGAAACTGAATAAAAAAGGTTCAATGATTAGAATAGGCTAGAAACCTTGAAATTTCAACTTTGACCACAAAAATCAAATTTTGACCAAAAATAACCTTTGACTTTGACCCAAAACTCAAACTTGACGTTTTTGCTGGCCGACGACACCAGGAGATGCGCTGGGTTAGGGTGCACTAAGATGACCAAAAATTAGTCCCAATACTTCACAAAAACTTTCATTGCGACTGGTACTGCAACTGGCAATTGCGTTACAACGAGCTTGACAGAGCGTGGCAGATCTACCTTCCTAGGGTTAGACTGTTCTTAAGGTGGTGTGGGCCCATAACCTGTTAGAATGTTGTGATCGTTTCACCATAGACAATGTTACACCATTGTCATCCAACCATAGGCACAAAGCCTCAACCAAGCACCTTAACCTTTCACAGAAATAATGATTCCAGGAAGCCACAGCATAACCAACAGATAACCAAGAGAGCGGACGTTTTCCGAGGGTAGCGCACACGAGAAAGTACCAGAAAGATTAAGCAAGAGAAAACCATACAACTGCAACTGCTGCTCCTCCTCCTCCAAACTTGTGCACTGTTTCTGGTTTTCCGAGTGTGAGTGAGTGAACAAATGAGGCAATATGTCTATTTATATTAATTTGTCCAGTGAATTTTCTAGCTGGGCCGATCTGACTTTCTAGTTATTATATTTTCTGTTTATCTTATTCCTATGAGGCCGACTTGACTTCCTGTAGGATAATACCTTAATATTATATATTCTGTTGAGTCAACACGTCTTCTAGGGTTTTCACACAACTGTTTAGGGTTTCTCTTGCTTCCAGAATATTCTATTCTAGTCAAAGTTTACATATGGAGGTTAATACCTCCCGCAGCTACCATAATATCAACAAGGAGAACTCCATTTTTCTTCCTTAGTTTGCAAATTTCATGCTACTAAAATATTCGTAGAGTTGGCTCGAAGGTTGGCTACCCTGTTTGAAACAAGCAAACATATACAACTAACCAACATATCGATTTTTTATCGGATCAATCATTGGTTGTGTTATTGTGGAAGCATTTGGATGGTGAATACTAGAAGTTTGTATCAAATGGGTGGAGAATCATTGTGAGGACTCAGGTGTACATGCCATTTGAAGAATGTAGTCAAGTAAGAAGTGTCCATGGTAGGAGAATGGGAGTAAATAATTATCAAAGAGGAAATGTTTGGGTCTCCTTGTGCGAGATTGATGAGTGTAGGACATGAGTTCTTGCCCCTTTGATGAGATATGCAACAATAGTTTACTCTTCTTCAACAAATGGATAACACTATGAGTTTGTTGATCCTACTTTATCCATTGTTCATGGCTTTTTTGCCTCTACCATATGCTCGTTCATTTGCGAGTTGGATGGTCGTACCTTCCAATATTGTTACTGTTAGCACTAGAAGTCACTCTCCGATTGCAGAGAGAGTAAGCCCTGTACCCGTTAGTTTGTATGTCACAATTAATTTTAAAGAGGTCAAATGGGAAGGAGACTCAAGATGCTATCGCTTTAACTCAGAAAACTGGACTGGTATGCATAGGCAAGTGAGGTCTTGATCAACATCAGTCAGTAAGTTGGATTAAAGGTGAATAGAAGGAAAACTTGGTGAGGAGAATGTAGAGGTTTGCTATGGACATCAGGTCTTCCAACAACCTAAGGAGGAAAAACTCAAACACAAGATCCTCTTGGATTCAAAGTTTAAGACACTGAAGTATATTTAAGCAACAAAGTCATAACAACACAATGATCAAACATACATCACGATGCAACTACAACAACTCGACTGGATCTTCCATGCCCGAGCTATTTAGTGTGAGTGGGAAAAAAATAACAAAACGAATTGATTAAAACTGGTCACAATACTGCTGAAATCAAACCTTCATAAGAACAACATATGACCCTCGACTAGATTCTCCATGCCCGAGTGTTGTAACACAACTTTTACAAAGAGATGGAATGAAGCCGACTTATATTAAACAGGAAATCTCAAATCCTATTACATAACAGATAACCAGAGCTTTCATCAAAGCTTTACAATGTGGGAGCTTAGCTCAACCTTCGACCATTCCAAAATATCAAAATGACTCCATGCTAAAACCTCCGATTTGCGAAACCGTGAATCCTTGGATCTGGTGCCACACGTCCCTCTGAATCAGACGACTCCTGCTGATTTTCGGGTTTTGAGAGGTACCTGTAGACGAGCCGGCTTGCTGATAGTCCTTTTGAGATTTCCATTTATGGGGGAAATGATGTTCAACCACCGCTCCCCAACTTCAATAACTGTTTTTCTCAGGGTCTGGATAGGCCTGAGTCAACTCGACAGCTGGAAACGTGACGGCCTTCCCCTGCTTTTGGCCATCTGGATCTGCGTTGGATGCTGATGAGGATTTGGCGCAAAGAACATGAAAGCTAACTGGACGGCGACCAGGCGGGAGGCTGTGGTGACAGAACGACGACTGAGAACACGCGGGCGTCAACATGCAGCAGCTGAGGCGGAAGAACGAGGATATGTGTTAACATTAGGCTCCATGGGGGATAGAGTCCTCCCTGCGAGGCTCTAAGAACTCTTTTTGCAGTTTCAGTGCCTGAGTATTGGGCTATGGAGTCATGCTAAAAAACATCCTGCTGAGGAATCCATGCCGACCCACACACTATTGTGCTTACAGACATAAAGCAAACACAACTGCTCCTGATAGAGCTTATTTATGTACAAAAACCTAAGCTAACTGATTTTTACAAAGCGTTAGGTGAAAACAAACTTCCACCATAGCCACCCAGACTGAATGGTAATATGATCCTTTTCTTTACTGCAAATAATCCACAAAAGGCTAAGGAAGTATGACAACAAAACGTGGACATGGCTTGGAACACTGACTATACCCCCAAATGATGATAAGGTGAATAAATCTGCTTGCTCCAATGCTTTTGGAAAACATAGCTGCATATATAATCCTACATGGTCACAAAATTTATAATCAGGGGAGCTCAACTAGTAAGAAATGAACTACTGTCCTTTATTGCGGCTCTCACGTCGTGTGATGTTCTCAGAGTACACAGGTGGGTGGAGAACTGATGTAGGCTGGCTGATACCAGGTGATACCTGCTTAATTACAGGTTCTGGACAGGAGATAAACTGCCCACTAAGCTCCTCCTTTACATGCTGCTCTGTGTTTTCTGCTAGTCTAGGATAGCTGATTTCCACCCGATGCTTTTCCTCAATTAATAAAGGAAAAGGCTGTATAGTGTGGTCTTGGAAACCTTTCATAACACCATACTCGCCTATGAGTATTGGTGAAGTAATGCAATTTGAAAATTTCAGAAAATCTGAAATGTATGACTCCATTTATATGGCCACAGGATCATGAATAATGCGACCGAATCCTTGCTGCTTTAGAAGACCAGGCTGCTCCTCTGTAAAATTCTCTCTGTTTGCAAATAAATGCCCTCCTTGTTCTTTTGAAACCAACTCTTGATCATCAACAATTGTCGTTTCTTCTTCATAAGAATGGTCACAAGATAAAGGTGCAACAGGATTTAGAACATCATAACCATGATCAGCCAAGAGCATACAGTTATTTATGCAATCAACCACTGCTACATGCTCAAAATGCTCATGAAATTGATCATAAGATTGATATGCATTCCTGCCCATAGAAAAATCTGGAAATGTTGAAGAACTTGATTCCAACTGTGAATCATACCTACTTCCTTCTTGTTGTTCCATATCTGATTCATATTCACTATCTTCTTGCTCAGAATTTGAAACAGATTGACAGTCTTCTTGATCATGTACATGCAAATTTTCGAGATATGCCTGCGTATGAACCCACTTGCTAGCCCTGATGTTCTCTTCGACCTCTACAACATCTTCAAACAGGTGTCTTAACGATGAAGATTTCCTTTCTCTCAGGAGAAGGACAAGCTCTGGATGCTGAGCCATGCCATAGTACACCATGGCAACAATCTCTGTGGGTCTGATCTCCACAGACATACTATGATAAACGCTGTAAACCCTCCTGTTTAAGACAACCAAGGCTTCCTCTTCCCCTCTCCTCAAGGCATTAAACTCAAACCAGTATTGATCAAGGGATTTGTTCTCATCCCAACACTTTAAAAAAACATGGCATAGCTCGGTCCAGGAACCAATAGAACCGGCCTCCAAACATCTAAACCACACAACAACATCTCCAGACAGGGAATGTGAGAACAACCTCATGGTAACATCATCATGAACGATCTCAAACTGATCAATAAAGTTCTCAAAGGTCCCCAAGTGCCTCTCAGCTGTAACATGGTCCTCCCCATAAAATCGAGGAAGATACTCAAAGGAATCAAGAGGATAAGGGTTAAGGCGATATGGCAGCCTCACAGGTTTACGCAACTTATTTCTAATTTTAATTTGAAAACCAGTGGGCTGATCATGAGGATTAACGAGTTGATGGCAAGCCTCAGCAGGAATAACGGAGGGTAACGAGATTTGAGAAGACTGTGAATTATTTTCAACCTCCTCAAGGCTACAAGGTGGATCAATTTTGAGAGGAGATGCAATACAGATCTCACTTTTATGAATAGGCTGAGGTGAAGACACATGATTGACATCTACAACACAAGAAGAGGGCATGTCTTCTTCTTCCAAGGATGGATGAATGAAGGAAGGCGTATTGTCATCTGAATATACAAAGCATAGGATAATCATTTTTATATGTGAAGGGAAAAAGAGAAATGAGCTGATAAAGAAGAATAGGATTTCATGAAGAAAACTCATAGATTGATACCTTGTCTTTCCCTTCGATATGGTCATTTTTCGGTCAAGAGGATCCTCCCTAGTGGAGTCTTTGATGGTGGGGTCGCCAGGTGCAAGCTGCAATCTTCAATGGTTCTGATATATGATGCACCTTCAGAATCAAAAGCTCTGTGTCGTTCTCCCAGGGAAGATATCTTCACTTTCGTCCCCGGCAACGATGCCAGAAATGTTAGCACTAGAAGTCACTCTCCGATTGCAGAGAGAGTAAGCCCAGTGCCCATCAGTTTGCATGTCACAAATAATTTAAAAGAGGTCAAATGGGAAGGAGACTCAAGATGATATCGCTTTAACTCAGAAAACTGGACTGGTATGCACATGTAAGTGAGGTCTTGATCAAATTCAGTCAGTAGGTTGGATTAAAGGTGAATAGAAGGAAGACTTGGTGAGGAGAATGTAGAGGTCTGCTATGGACATCAGGTCTTCCAACAACCTAAGGAGGAAAAACTAAACACAATATCCTCTTGGATTCAAAGTTTCAGACACTGAAGTATATTTAAGCAACAAAGTCATAACAACACAATGATCAAACATACATCACGATGCAGCTGCAACAACTCGACTGGATCATCCATGCCCGAGCTCTTCATTGTGAGAGGGAAAAGATAACAAAACGAATTGATTAAAACTGGTCACAATACTGCTGAAATCAAACCTTCATAAGAACAACATACGACCCTCGACTAGATTCTCCATGCCCGAGTGTTGCAACACAACTTTTACAGAGAGATGGAAAGAAGCTGACTTATATTAAACAGGAATTCTCAAATCCTATTACATAACAGATAACCAGAGATTTCATTAAAGCTTTACAATGCGGGAGCTTAGCTCAACCATCGACCATTTTAAAATATCAAAATGACTCCATGCTAAAACTTTCGATTTGTGAAACCGCGAATCCTTGGATCTGGTGCCACACGTCCCTTTGACTCGGACGACTCCTGTTGATTTTTGGGTTTTGAGAGGGACCTGCAGACGAGCCGACTTGCTGACAATCCTTTTGAGCTTTCCATTTATGGGGGAAACGATGTTCAACCATCGCTCCCCAACTTCATTAACTGTCTTTCTCAGGATTCGGATAGGCCTTAGTCAACTCGACACTTGGAAACGTGATGGCCTTACCCTGCTCTTGGCCATCTGGATTTGCGTTAGATGCTGATGAGGATCTGGCGCAAACGGCCTGAACGCTGATTGGACGACGACCAGGCGGGAGGATGTGGTGACAAAACGGCGACTGAGAATACGCGGGCGTCAACATGCAGGAGCTGAGGCGGAAGAACGAGGATATGTGTTAACAATTACCATTAATTTAGTTGGTTAAACTTTGTGAAATTTTGTGTCAAGTTCGACCATGGTGAGTTTGACAATCACCACCAACCAAAGTATAAACCTTTTTCAATCACCTTTTGGTATATCACAGCTCTTTCGAATTGGGACACAGATGGAGTTTGAGCTGTTTCATGGATCACTTAATGATGAGAAGTTGGATGATTGCCTTTGTCAACTTGAGGTGTACATCACAATTCAAGGATTTTCAAACTTTTATAAAGTTCAAGGTGGTCATTTAAATGTGGTAGGAGTTCTGTTGTTGTGCGAAGAAAGATTTTCTAGAGACATTGTTAGCAAGGAAGGCTATTTATCATGATATGGCTTGAATTCAAAGTCTTGTTATAGTAGTAGTTATGTCCAGTTGGATAGGAATGAGACATGTAAATCAAGTTGTTATATCTTCAACAAAAACAAGGGTAGAAAATAGAGGAATATAAAACAAAGTTCCATTGGCTATCAATCAACTTGCAAATGGTAAAGAATGAGGAAGCAACATCGCTAAAGTATGTTAGAGGTTTTCACAACCACATTTAGAAGGAGTTGGCTTGGTTTGGCAATAGTATATTAGATGGTGCTTATGCCATGGCTAGGTATGTTGCAATAAAGGGAAGTTGGCCAAAGGGTATGTCAAGGAAAGGTGCATCTAACAACTCCTATGGACATAAGAGAGGTTAGAAGTTAGAGGTACCTAAGAAGATTTCTAGTGTTGCCAAGAAAAGCAAGGGAAAGAAAGAAGGAAGCAAACATTGGGGGAAGGCTAAACATGATGAAGAGAAAAGTTGGAAACTTTATCTGGGAAAAGGCCCCAATAGAGCGAGGAAGTTCCTACTTGTTGAGGAGGAGGAAGAAGAACAAATAGGCTGTGATGATGAAGTGAATGAGAATTTGTCTCTCATGGTAAAGGCTCAAGGCAATCCCAATGCATAAGCTATGGAGCACTTGCTCCATGTGAAGATACAAAGCAAGAAGGCTTTGATGAAGGTTATATTTGATATGGGCAATGAGAAGAATCTCAATTTTGAGGCCATTGGTGAAGAAATTCGGTTTGCCACTCGAGTTAATCTCGATCTATATGCATTAGGATATCTTCACAAGGATGCAAAGTTCACTATTAAGAAACAATTCAAGTTTGTGATTTCAATTACTTTTATTGATGAGATCGAGTGTTATGTGGAGCCACTAAATGTCTCTAAAGTCATTGTTGGAAGTCCCTACTTCTGGGATAAGGATGTAGTCTTCAAGGAGAGGGCCAATGAGTACATAGTGGTGAAGGATGGTGATCTATGTGTCACACATTTCTATGGAAGGAAGGAGAACTTCTTTGTGATCTTAAAAATATATGCAAAGAGACTTAGAAATGCTAGCCAAAAGTTTATTTGTTGATGGAAAGATCCTAGATTGAGAAGAAGCAAGAAATTGATCAAGCTCTATTGAAGAACACAACTATTAACAAGTCGTTGATAGAGTTAAAGGATGTGTTCTTGGATGTGACATGATTGCTACACAAGAAGTTGATCCGACATGAAATTGACTTTGTTTTCAATGCTGCACCACCCAACAATAGATTGTACAAAACATCATTTTTGGAGAGGGAGGAGAGCAGGAAACATATAACTAGAACAAGGAGCAATTTGAACGCATAGATCACTATGTTGTTCGATTGTGGTATTGGTGGCTAAAAAGGATGATATATGGCATATGTTTGTGGAATTTAGAGCCTTGAACAAGATCACTGTCAAGAATAGGTATCTTCTATTCATAATAGATGATCTTATCAGTTAACTGGAGGATAGGTCTTTCTTCACCAAGTTGGATTTGAAGTTTAGTTATCACCAATTGAGAATTTTAGACGACAACACATGAAAAACAACATTTAAGGAGAAGCAAGGCTTGTTTGAATGATTGTTTATGCCATTTGGATTATGTAACGTACCAACCACTTTCATGCGTTTGATGAATGAGATTTTGAGGCCATACCTAAACTCTTTTGTCTTTGTCTATTTGAATGGCAAATTGATCTTTAGGAATAGTCAAGAAGAGAACTTGCAACATTTGGTGAGGGTTTTGTGGAATTTATGGGTGCATAAGTTGCAAGCCAATTTGAAGAAGTATGAGTTTGGCAAGACAAAGATCTTGTAGTTGGGGGTCATTATTAGGGAAGGACATAATCACATTAATCTTAGCAAGTCAAATGCCATGGTTGGTTGACCCCAAAGAATATCAATGAAGTCTTGATCACTTTTTCCTTTGGTAGGAAAAGATCATTGTTGAAGGGAATCAATGAGTGCCTTCCATTTTTATAGAAGTGGTACGCCTCTTTGTCAGATGATGATTTTTTTTTTCTTTCTTAAAGTCACTGAATGGAGTGGGAGAGTGCTATGCAACAACAACCCACACGACCTTTTAACATTAATAAGGTAAAAGCTAAGTTCTTGAGATAATTAAATATTCATTCATTGTAATTCTTCTTGTGAAAGGACCAAGCAATGCCAAACTCATAAAATAAAAGAAATAACTGATTGCTAGTATGAGATTTTAATTGCTTAGCCTAAAACGACCATTGCTCCATGATTGCTGAGCAATTAAAATCCCGTATTAGCAATCCTTTTTTGAAAGAATCCTTCCAACAAGCACAAAACTTTGTTGTCAATTTCTCATAATTCAAAAAGTAGGACCATCCTTTCCTCAACATTGCTAGCCACAATTTTTTGAACTCCACATAGTAATTCTTGGGCTCCTTTAGCTTTGGTAGATTTATTAGGAGTTTCCTTTAGCCTATTCTTGAGTCATTTAATAGTAAGAGGTTGTGCAAATAGAGATTGTGGGTTTAACACAACTTCCAATTCAACAATCCTCCTTTTCAATCTAGCGTTTTCTTCTTGATGGTCGCTTATAAAATGCTTAAGCAAGTTTTAATTGGTGCCATGCATCTTCATGGCTCTAGGGGGTTCCAAACCCTAAACACCAAAACACTTTGATCTTCCAAGAGTTTTTTTGCCTAATCCTATTTTTAGCAATTTGAAGTTTCCTAGCTTGCTTATCATAGGTCGATTGGTGCATACTTGTGGAGTTATTGTAATGAACCAAATGCTTAAATTATCATGATAGAACAGATGTACACACCATGTACATAATGTGGGCGTGGAGCACAACTCCAGGATAGATAAGTTACACGATAAATCCTTAAAGAATAGGGGAACCACCTCCAAATAACCAGTTACCATCATACTTCATAATTCGCATCTCCCAATAATGAATACATGATCTCTTATATATAGCTATTCACACTTGCACATGAGGCCCCTTTTCTACTAGGTCGACCCCATTACATATATATTTACACATTACATGTATATTTAGGCCCATATATGCGCCCCTTGGGGTCATAGCCATATATATGTCCCCCTTGGGTCATAACATAGTAACCTGCTTCAAAAAGCTTTGTCCTCGAAGCTTTGCAATTAAAGGCTTCACATTTGATGAAACCAAGTAATATGATTTTCTTATGTTCTTGCATTCTTTTTTCCATTGATGATGATCCATCCATCAAAAAACAATTCTTTTTGGTCGTAATCCTTGGTGGTAGTTGTTGCATAATTTTCTTTCCCTTGATTCCATGTATCGTTGTTGAAGCTTCTCCAATTTGTAGTAGATGTAGGTCTATGATAATGTCTTGTTGAAGAGTGGTTTTGTGATGCCATATTCCATGAATATTGATGATCATTCCATCTTCTTCCTTGATAATGTTGATATCAACCTTCTTCTCTTCCTTGAAAGGTTTCTCGTGTTGATGATTGCAGCTATGTGAGACATTCTCCAGGACACAAACATGAGAGAGAGCCCCTGAGAGGGGTGTGTGGTTCCTATCTGAGACAGATGGAACGTAGAGATGGCCTCCTCCTTACAGAGAGTTGAGAAGAACTCCAAATGATTCTCATGTGTAACACAGTGAGAAAGGAGATCTGCAGAGTTGGACGTGCCTGTGGCTGAGCACAAGTTGAATGTGTGAAATCCCAAAGTGCTCGGTGCATCGTCATGAGACAGAGATGAAGATGATGTATTAGCCTCCTTTGAGCAGAGAGTTGATGAGAAACTCCAGATGGCTCTCCTATGTAATGTAGTGGGAAAGAAGATCTGTTGAGTGGACGTGCATGTAGACAAGCACAGGTGAACGTGATCCTAGTGGCTGAGCACTAGTGCGAGTGGTTCTTTTGTGTAATGTAGTGAGCCAGAGATATGGACATCGCTATGGATGTGCCCTTATGGATATGGACATCCCTATGGCTGAGCAGTAGTGGGTGTATGAGATCCCTTGCTATATTGTTCAAGAGTCATACCTGCCTGTAACTGTAATTGTAATGTAAAGGGTACATGTCAGACCCACCTTAATGTAATTGATAATTAATGTAAAAGATAATTAATCTGGTTAATATTAATTATATTATGAGATAGAGAGGTCGGCCCTTTTGTGCCAATAGACACTTCTATTGACAAGTCAAGTCTAATATAAGTAAAGGTAGATTCTGCATTGAGGAATCATATCTTTTGTGTAAGTTTGGAGATTTCAGCAAGTACATCTTCTTGGGAAAAGTGCAGACCTCTCTTGGGTGCTAGGTTTCTAGGTCTTTCTCTTGAAGAATATAGCAAAGGATTGGTTGGGTTTTCTTCCCTTGTTGAGAAGGGTTTCCCAGGATACTTCTTGTGTACTTGTGCATGGTGTTTCTTCTTGTGATCTTGGTTGCTGCAACAAATTGTCTATCGTTTAAGTAAAATGCTAAAATGGAATGAACTTCATGATTAAACCTTGCTTATTGAAAAATCAACATCTCAGTGTTAGAATTTCAAGGGCAAACTAGAAACATAAAGATTCTTTTATTTTATTTACTATAGTAGATTTAGATCAACAATAATTTCAATTTTTTTTGAGATAAACCAATCACAAAAATAATAAGATGGATCTGAACATTACTAAAGAAAACATATCTGAACTATATCTGAACCAGGAAAAAGGCAAAAAGAACTCCATTGCTTAAGAAACCAGTAAACAAAGGTAAACAAATGTTTTCATCATCTACAGGACCTATGACGAGAGGTACAACCAGATTAGCAAAAGCTAAAGAAATTGCTAAAGGTATCAGTGAGATTCTTGAGAATAAAAAGGATTACCTTTTAGACTCAAATCACATATCAGATGTGCCTGAAGCCATGGATTCAACAAGTTCTGATGAAGAACATAGCTCGGGATTGGTTTCTAAATACCAAGTTAAAGCGAAAGAACCCAAAGTTGCCTTAAATATGAATGAGCCTGCACCTTTTGAAGAGTGCTCAGAATTCAGGGTTAAAATCAGAATTGATAAAGAAAGGATCAAGGTATTCCAGAAAACAGTGAGACAGTTGAAGAAAGAAAAGGCACAAATAGAACAATGGAATGCTCATCAGCAAGAAAGGATTCAAGGTTTAAAAAAGAAGAAAAAAGAGCAAAGCGCATTGCTCAAAGAACTCAGAGAAATAAACTTCAGACTCTATTGGCACAATGTCGTGCTTGCCACAAAACTCAAACTAATCCCTATTTTGTAGAATCAAATGTAATGCTGGCAATATCATACAATATCAAGCTGTTGAGCAATGATCTATTTTTGGATTATAAAAGCTCTTTTTGAGTTAACTTCCCTAGTAAATAGATACTATTCGAATCTAGTCATTAAAGGTACACTAGATGATAGGATCTGGAGGTTTTATGGATAGTTTAAAAAGGTAGAGGAAAGTTTGTATCAAGGTCGAAAAATTGGAGATCCAGAGGACCTTTTTGTGAAACTCCTTGTAAAGGCATTTATGTTCTATTTGACGCTTAATAGCAAAGGCATATGTATGGTTAGACACTCTTTTCTACTCTGTTTTTCTTTCTTCATGCTTGAATTCATTATTCAGATTGCAATGCTTTTGATTCTTGATTGTTAATTAATACAGTGAAAAATTTACTGTGGAAATTATTTTCAAGTTTTGATATCAAGCTGATGGTCTTGTTTCTTTATGATATTCTGAGACAAGATTTTATGTGAAGTTGACAAATTGAAGGCTTCATCTTCTCTTTTTCTTATTGGTTTAATCTATCTATGTGTCTACCTTTTATTCAGTCAATGGGATATGCTATGTTTTGACCTTGATTTTCATGTTATGTTATAACCTTGAACCAGTTTTCAACCACCTTATTCAAAAAACACTTTGCAATAAGCCGATGATGCCCTAGCTTGCCCTCTCACAGTCAAGTGCAACTTTAGGGACTAACATGCTCTATTTAGCACATGGAATGCTGAAGGAGATAAAGAGTCGCACTAGCACTTTCAGGCTGCTCCTAAGATAGATTAGTACATAACATCTATGAAATAGAAGGTTGAGAGTTCGATTCCTACATCAAAGATATCGATGTCCTATGGGGAAAACAAAGGCATTGATACTATGATTTAATTACACCATATTCTGTTGATATGAAATGCCCAACAATCTGGTAAGAGATTGAGGGAATTACTAAATACATAGAATTGTAATTAGCAATCGACCTGGGAAAAGCGTTGTGGTAACATCTCTTTTATCTCAGCAAGCTATCTCCTTCAAGCATTGGGATGGATTGTTTGGGTTCTTTAGCTGTTGAAATGGACCAAATAGAGGAAACGAGTTGATTCTAATCCAGAGTTGATATCAAAGTAGTTTGTATGGGTGAACAACAACATCACAATTGGTTGAGGAAATCATTGAGGGTGTAAGACCATTTTGCAAATGAAGTTATCTACAATTGGCATCCATGGATGGCTAAAGCTTATCATGAGCAGCATTCAACAACCATTTCTTGTAACCAACAATTCAACCAATGAATAAAAGCAATGCATGAGTTTTTAATTTGCTGGGAATCCACACCTTATCTCAGAATTGAAACAAGCAAGAGAACTAGCACATAGTTTGAATTAAAAGAATAATTTTAGTAAAATGGACAACAAATTTTACTTTGGAAACCCAAATGGGAAAAATGGCTTCTATTGATTGCTCAATCGTTTTTTTGAAAAGTGCAGGGTTACAATGTAGGCTCTTTGCTTTATAGGCCATTTTTCATTTTACATAGCTAGCCTTTTCTCTGCGTCCTCTCTTCTTGGCCAAAAGACCCTTTGTAATTCGATCTCCAAGAAGATATAGGTAGAGATAGGGTTAATGGGAAGGTCAAGTGTCCTTGTTTCCTTTGCTTTTCCTCATTTTTTTATACTCTCCTATTTTGCTTTTGTCTCATTAATTTTTTTCCTTCTTTTCTTGTATTTAATTTCTTTAATGTTGGCCTTGCTATTTTCCTGCTTCGACCCTCAATAATTTGTTGACTTTGTGTGTACTAATCTTTTCATCAACTGTTCATCTTTATTGTAGATCCATCTTAAGAGTCCCCCAAAGCTTATGGGAAACCAATCAATGGATCAATGTGCCTTTTGTCTACTTATTTGGAACATGGCTCTCAACTCTAGCTCTTGGCTATAACTCTGACTTTGGCTTCTATCTTTGGTTTTGGGTACAACTCTAGGTTTGGTTTCTGGCTCCACTTGTTCTTGCAGTGCATAAGTGTGTGCATTGATTCTTTGTTGTGCATCATACTCAACACTCTCAACAATAGGTCGAGTTCATTTTTTAGAATACATTCCCATCTTTGGCGTGCAAGTGTCTTCCATCCACAATCTTGGAGATAGTTTGCCAATGGAAGCCAAGTCGAATTCTGGTCTTCGCTTGTTCCCCGTTGAATGTATGCAACACTCATTCAACAATGAGATCCCAACAATCAATGTGCCATCGTGTAGCAAGTCAACAAAAGGAATTGTGAATTGCCTTCCCCTGTCAAGATTAGTTTCTTTTTAACATGGAAACAATTCTACTTCTTGCACATGCTTACACAACTCCTTGTTGTTGCGGCAATGCCAATTTAATGACATACTTCGTGTGCAATCTCAACACCTCATTTTGCCCTAGACATTTGATAAATCATGGACATGTATGGTTGTAGGTGACGTTAATGCCTATATTCTTGAGGATAAGGGAATGCCTCAAGATTTGGATTGTACAATGAATGGCTTGCAAATAGTCTTGGAGAAACTGTTAAGCTGATGGTTTACTCAATGTAAATGTACTCCATGAATTATCCACATTCTATTTGCTTCGTCAGTTGTCATGGAGTTTCAAGGAATTCACAATGTCATGGACCTCCATGCGCCAATCTTCAACACATCTCCAAGAAAGGAATCTGATGTTGCCAATAATGAAGGAAATAATTGGATATGGGTTGCCTTTGATGTCGACATCAACCTATTGTCCACTTTGATGGTGTGACCTGACCTCTTGTGACGTTGTAACTCCTTGGATAATCTTTGCTCATTAGGCTGAAAATGCAAGCAGTTCTTCATTGCCTTTAGTTTTCACTCTCCACACTCTTCACTTGACTATGCGGTTCCCAGGATGAAGTTCTAGATGAAGCCTCCAACACTTGGCTTACCAACATTTGCTCAACTTGCAATGCTGGCAAAAGTTCTTGCTAATATTGTATGGATTGCTTGACATTCTCCTTTTCTCCATGTTCATCTGAGTTTGTTGTTGTATTGGGGAAGTCTTCTTGCCATTCTTCCTCTAAAAACATTAAGGCTTGTGGCACGTGGCTTGCTTCTTTCAACAAGATGTCTCAAGATGACCCTTCTTCCAAGAAAAGGAACAAGTCTCAAAACACCAATAATGGGTAGTGTTATGGCCTTTCCTCTTGTAGCAATGACAAACACGAGATGTCTGGACTCTTGTCTGATGTATACCTCTTCGTCTTCTTCTTCTTCTTCCAACTGATTTCTTGCTACTTCTTATAAGTGCCAGTTGAAAGTAAGTCTTTGAACTTTCCTTATGGCTACCCTTCTACAATCTTGCACAAGAAGGATGGAGTGGCCGTGTGCTGCCATCTTCATTCGTTGCTACTCTTTATTTTGATGAGTAGGTCAAGTTTGCAACATCTTTTTCCTTCACAAAAGTGATCTTAATGGTCATGGCCTTTTCCTTTGTGCCACCAAAATCTAGGCCTTCATGCTTGACCCTTGATGCAGTTACAGTGGGGCTTATGATGACTTGACTTCTTATACCTAGCCCTTGGCCATCGTAGCACATATGCCTTAGTTGCTTAGGATCGATGCCTTTGGTATCCTTTTCAAAATCACCAAAGTGCTTTTGAAGAAGATCTGAAGGTGAGCTTATGATGCTTGTATCAGTCACGGTGCTAGCTTTTGTAGTAGCAATGGATGGTTTCTTTACTTGGTCTCTTGTACAACTTCTTGAAACTTTGCCAATGCTTCCTCCTTTGCCAACTTTGGGTGCAACTTAACCATCATCTGAGTGAACCTCTCCTCTTGCCAATTATCCATTTGAATGACCTTCTCTTACAATTGTATGCATTGAACTCTGCTCTTGTGCCAATTTGCCGTAACAATAGTGAGGGAGTCTTGACATTCAACGAAGCAATTCTTTAGCAATGGCAACAATTTTGTGGAGGTCTCAAGGTTTGTCTCCAACTATGCTATCCTTCGGTCAAACATTTGTACCTGTTTCTTCTATTGTCCATTCTGCTCTTGGAGATGCACATTCAAAGTACTGGTAGGTATGTCATGGTCAAGGATCAATTGGTTTGATACTGAAATGATCCATAAATGTAGGACATATAGCTCACATGTCTCACCAACATGGATTTTTTGCCGAAATGAAGTTTGATCTCTGAGAACTATATGATGCCAAGATCTTCGTCCTAAGAATGCCACACATTCCCTACACTTATTTTGTGATTAAGCAAAAGAATGAGCAACTTTGTTTATTGTTCAATTATATAAAAGCACCACAAAACAACATTCTTCTCCAAGGTAGTGCTTTGTTTCTTAATTGCAAAGCAAGGCATGTATATGAAAACATTTATGTGCTCTGAATTGAGGCATCCAATTACCATCAATACTCTAACAATAAACACATGTATCTTAGGATCTTGAGCAACAAATTAAAAACCATTAATGAAGAAATGAACCACTTGTATTCTCATGCAATTAATAACCAACGTAAGAGAAGTCTCATAAACTCTAAATCACTCCAACATTAAGACATCGTTAGCCTAACATTGACAACCATCTATAAATGCAAATTTCGGTCAACAGTTGAAGGGTAAATCACTCTTCAATTTACAAGGAGAAGAAATGTTTCAATCTCTAGGTGAAGCAACATTCCAATACACCACCATTGAAATTGATTTGTTTCCATCCATTTGTCCTCTCTGTGGTGTACTATATGCAATTACGTTACTATATTTGTAATTTCTATGTATGGCTATAGGGAATAGTTTTGGCTGTAGGATTTGTTTACCACACAAATTTCTGAAGGAGACAAAGAACTGCTCTAGGGCTTTGAGTTTGCTACTAAGATGGATTATCCCATAACATCTATGAAATAAAAGTTTGAGAGGTCGATTCCTACATTGGAGGTATCGATGGCATATGGGGAAAACATGGGAATTGATATTGTGATTTAATTACACCATATGCAATTCATATGAAATGCCCAATGATTCGGTAAAAGATTGAGGGAATTACTAAATGCACAAAACTGCAAATGGAAATCAAGCTAAGGAGCGCACTATGGTAAGAGCTCTTTTATTTCAATGATCTATCTCCTTTAAGTATTGGGATGGACAGCTTGGGTTCTCTAGTTGTTACAATGGACCAAACAAAGGACACAAATGGATTCTAATCCAAAATTGATAGCAAAGTAGTTTGTGTGGGTGAAAAACAACATTCCAATTGGTTGAGGAAATCATTGAGGGTGCGTGACCATTTTGTGAATGAAGTTATCTACAATGAGCATCCATTCGATGGTTGGTAACATGCATAATATTCAAGAACCATTTCTTGTAACCAACAATTCAACCAATGAGTAAAAACAATGCACGAGTTTTTAATTTGATGAGAATCCTTACCTTATCTGAGAACTAAAACACGCAATAAAACTAGCACACACAACAATTTAGGCACAACGAACAACATATATTTTACCCTCAAAATCCAAATGGGAAAACCAACATGAAATGGTTGTTCAGTCTTTATTTTTAAAAAGTGCAGGGTTACGATACAAGCTCTTGGCTCTTTGCGCCACTCAACATTTTATGTAGCCAACATGTTCTTTGCATCCTCTCCTCTCTGCCAAAGGACCCTTTGTGATTTGATCTCCATGAAGATATAAACAACGTTGGGGTATTGGGAAGGCCAAGGATCCTTGTGCTTTTGTTTCCCATTCCCCAGGTTTTTGTTTTACTACTTTTTTTTTTCATTATTTTTTTCTTCTTCTTTTCTTCCATTTAATTTCTCAAATGATGTCATAATTATTTTCTTGCTTCAACTCTCAATTATTTGTTGACTTTGTGTGTATCAAACTTTTCATCAACCATTTGTCTTTTTTTGGGCTCTATTTTGGATCAACAATTGAGGTATTTGTTGCAAAATGTGCCACAAATCCTCCTCTTTCAGTAACTCTAGACTCACCCTTCAAGGCTTGGCTTATGAACAACTAGAGTATAAACATCATTGGGGAGAGCTGGGTCCTTAATCTTGCCACCGAAGATAGGTGTCGGAGTTGGTGTTTTATCAACTCCCTTAGCTTCTATATCATGTCTTGATTGTCCTTGACTCCTTTGCTTGTTCTTCATATTTAGGAAAACTAGTGCTATAATGCACTAAAATCATATCAGTTTTGAATATATCCCTCGGGGCTCAAAACCCCAAATTACATCTTACTTCAAATAAAAAGGCTAAAACCATGGGCTATCTCAACTAAATGTGAAATGCTTCTCATAGTGAATCCCACAAATTTAAAAGGGGTGGAAGGAATTGTTTTTTCTTCTTATGGTCAAAGAAGATGGGCCACTTTACATGTTGTTTGCATGCCTTAATCAGAAAAAACAATCACATCCAAATTTTGGAAGTAAGTAGGGTTTCCTTTAAAGCCATGTAGCCTAATGTAAGTATAATGCTCATCATGTAAGTATTTTCCCTTCCCCATGAGGAAGTTTCGAGCTTCCATGATTTGCTGTTCACTGTTCAAGTTTATTGCTAGTCAACATGCACTTGAATCTTCCAACATAGGCATCTCGATTCTATAGAAATGGAATGGGGTTTTGTGTCTCAAGAGAGGTGAATACCAATATTGTACTGGGTCTATATCAAATCTTGTGTCTCCCCTTGGCATCAACTTCTGAAAAGCATTATAGGAAACTAAACAAAAAAACAAGTATGAAAACATAGAAGACCTACTGTTCTTCTTGAAACTTGCTAATTGGTGAGCAATCTCATTTGGAATGATTTCACTTTCGTTGAAAACTGTCTTGTTGTGCAAGGTATAATACATGGCATATAGAGCATAGTATTTGTGTTGTATGATCAGATAGGATAAGATAAATATATTAATGTCCAAAATATGACCAATGAAGAAGGTTGATGGGACTGTTAGGTACAATGATGTCGATACAAAGCAGGAGCACTAAAGAGGTTTTATATAAAGGCAAGAAAAACAAAATAGAAGTCTAATCTAGAACCTAAAACGCCAATTCCATTGATGGAGAGGCTATCAAGGAGAGAGATGTACAAGGTGAGTGGATTTGGAGTCTATGGTGCCAGTAGTACGAGTTTACTCTGGTCCATTGGAACCATCTCTCCTAACATCCGAGGTCGAATAGAGAAATTTCAAAAAAGTTCTTTGTCCAGAAGAAGAGTTGGAAGAGGAGTTGGAACAAGTGTTGTGTTGCTGTTTGGAAGGAAGAACTCGTCACTGTAGTCTAGAAGATATTGTCTTGCTACTAGTTTGTTTGCTAATATGAGATATGGGCTAGCAATGCTTCTAGGGTCTTAGAAGAGTAGGAATAGTGCTCCGTGTCCTCACTAATATAGGGTAATTTCTATCCATCTGTCGCTTGGTGCCTCGAGGTGGGAGTGTCGTATAAAAGGAAATGATCTGTTGGGTGTGAGCAACCATCTGTATTTCTTTGAAAAGATAGTGGAGCCGTCCTTGGAACTCGTAGTAAATCAGGCAATGGAAGATGAAGTGCTCCTTATTCTCCACCTCTCGGAGATGGCACAACTGACAGATCTTGTCTGATCAGTCAATCTAATGGCCAGTCTCAAGTTGTAGTTTGTGAGAGCCAACTCTGAACTAGCCCAATGGGATTAAAAGAGCATGCATCTAATGGCGAAGTGTGTAATGGGGTTTAACAATGAGTCCATCCTCCATAACCATAAATTGCTCCTCCTAGAAGGCCATCTTTGAACATAACCCTCCATGAGGGGTTATCGAAGTGACCCGTACAAACTACACATGAGGGGTTATCGAAGTGGCTCGTACAAACTACCTATAAATATCCTTTTTGATGATTGTGTTCATGTCCTGTCTCGTGGGTAAGAAGTGGCGGTAATATCTAAATAGAGGAAATTGGTACATCGCTATACCAACCGATGCCAGTGGATTCGAGACCTCTGCATACCAACAAGAACAACAAACTAGAGAGCTAGCTGATGCAATAGACTCTGATGAGAAGTAGGCCAAGTATGGATATTGGTCTTGCACCTTTGCTTTATTAACAAAACTCTGAATGTGGTGTAGGAGTGAGATAAGACTTAAATTGTCTCAAGCCAAAAGGTCCAAGCACCAAACTTTGCGAGGACAATGGGCCAAGGTACTATTTGTTTGCATCTTGATGATGCGGCAAAGGAGGATGATCCATACTCTCTTTGTTAAAGACCAATTCGACACTAGTAAACTGGGTTTGCAAACCTCAAAGCTGTATGGAATTGTGGCCCGAACAAGAGTGTCCACGAGAGACATCTTGTATGATATGTCTTGCAAATGGTTTCAGAAACATTGCCTCTCAAGAAGGGCCAAGGATCGATAGCCCTTGCTGACTCGAGGCTGTAGTGCATGCTGTAGAGTAAAACGAGGCCCAACAAATGTATATGTGTTGGTTATCTCAATCTCCTCTCCTCTAAAAAAGAAATGGTGATCAAAGGCGGATTTCAACTTGTTGAAGATAA
Source organism: Picea engelmannii (assembly GCA_009831015.1). Taxonomy (NCBI): domain Eukaryota; kingdom Viridiplantae; phylum Streptophyta; class Pinopsida; order Pinales; family Pinaceae; genus Picea; species Picea engelmannii. The sequence continues at coordinate 749,856 of ML776613.1, forward strand.
TGGCCTTGGTTTTATGCAGGTTGATCGTCAACCAACAAAGGTCACAAAAGAGGGCTAGGGCATCTAGTTTTCTTTGCAACCCTTCAGGGGATGAGGCTAAGATCATTGCATCATCCACGAAAAGCAAGATAGAAACCATGACCTGATGGAGGAGGCACCCATCACCGTCATGGATATGTTCATGCCATGACTCTAGCTCGTTAATGTAGATCCCAAATAAACTGGGTGACAGGGGGCAAACCTGTTTGACCCCATTGGTACTCTTGATAAAATATGATACCTTGTGTGCTATGCATAGATGACCAAGGACATACTTGTATAGGTGCATGATGGCAGTCGGTAAGGTGTCTGAGATACCAATGTCTCTAAGTCTATTGAACAAAGCCTCACAAGAGACATAGTCCAAAGCTTTTTGAAAGTTCACAAAGCAACAAGAAACTTTCAAAGAGCGATGGTGCACCTCTTCAATGATGGCCCATAGTGTAAGGATGTGATCAATGGTCTGTTGCTCATGTCGAAATCTAGCTTGTCCTTTAGCTCTAGGTTGCCTCCTTTCAAGCTCCCGAGAGAGCTTCAAAGAAAGAACCATTCACATACAAATTTTGGAAGGAAGTAGGAAGTACGATCCTACTTGAGGTGCCAGTGGCATGATGGATGCCACGTTGGGAAAACTTTTATAAGGGTGCATGGAAAGTCTATATATTTGGTAGCCTTAGTGATCGGCTCGTCGGTGGCAACCGTGAGATGGTTAGGACCGTGTACTAACGTGTAGGCTAGGAGGACCAAGGATGTCTAGCCAAACGAGGGTAGACAGTTGATGAGTTGCTACATACCAAGCTTTTGCAGAGGATGATGCAATTTGCCAATGTAATGGATCATTTGTTATCCATGCTAGGATAATATCGTTCATGGTCCTTAGCCTTGCTTGAGAGAATATGTTTTTGACACCATTTCTAGGACATGATGTCCAAGATGTCTCTCATGTACTCCATTATCCAACCCATAATGCTCTATGGTTCAAAGGTTTGGGGTCTTGTTTGCTAGAGTTTGACTAGGCCATGACCAAGAGGGTGCAAACCCTTTTCCTTCAACACATTATTAGATGTAAGGAGATAGTCTCTACATCCATCATTCTTGCTCAGTTTGGTGCTTGCGCCTTTTGACTTGTGATCGTGTTCAACTTGGTCTCACTCCGAAATTATGTTTCGAGCTTGCATGACTCAAGGGTGAGGTGAGATTGACACATGTATCCTAGCCTACTGTTGAAAAGAGTACATTGCTTTTTCTTACCCCTTGTAGCTGGCTCGTTGTTGGTTTGTGGAGGTCTGAGATATATACAGTTGATGCTGTTAGAATATAATTGGATGTGCTCGTTTCACCATTGACAATACTCTTGTCACCCAACCATAGGCCAAAGCCACTCTCCAAGCACCTTAACCTTGACAGAGAATCACTCTGGAAGCAAACCCTAGGCTAGATAGCCAAACAAATGGTAGCACACCTTTCCCCAAGGATAGCGCACCAATAAGCGCTGATCAGATAGTCCAAACCCTAGCCAAGAGATAGTCCAAGCGTAACTGCTAGCTGTAGCAGCTGCAACGACAACTCTCCTCCAAACCTGCGTAGAAACTGGGAAACTGCAGTGCGCACAAGCGCTGCTTTGCAATACTGAGACTGCCTGCCAGAATGAGAACGAGCCTCCTGTATTTATACTAATTCTGGCTAACTGCCTGGGTCAACTTCTTATTCTGGGTATTTGTCTGTTCAATATATATTATTATTTCTGGCCGACTTCTTCTCTTGGAGGCTAATAACCTAATATAAATTATCTTCTTGAGTCGACAAGTCTTCTAGGGTTATTAGCCAACTCATTAGGGTTTCTTCTTACATCTCGGAGTATTCTATCATCGTCAGGTTTACACGTGGAGGTAAATACCTCCTGCAACTACCATAATATCAACACACCCTCCTAGCTAGGGAGGTATTACAGGTAATGGTCTTGAGCTCAAAAACATACCATTCACCTAGTAGCATCAACATAGTTGAATAGACTAGATCATGAGCACCATCATCATCATCAGTGTCATCAGCTGCATCATCTCTCGAAACCATACTCTATCTGAGTAATTAGACATGATGCTCACTCCATAGAGTGATACAAGAGCCATTCTTCTAATCTAGAAGAGTAAATGCTCTGAACCATTTTCCGTCTGACAAATCTCTGTCCTTTTATTATCCATCTAACTGATAATCATTTCCAATACTGCTGATAGTCTTCAAGGCAATTGAAACAAAATAAAACACAACTGTGTCTATCCATAGTAGTACATAACTACAATCCAGTGGTACACTACCACACCAAGTAACACACAAGTACTTGATCAACAACAATGGAACAATGGAACACATCCATCACAGTAGTATACATCTACTGTCATACAATCTTCATAACAATCATCTGATATCAACTCGCACAGAAACAATGTTATGATATAAACTGAATCATCTGGGCCAATCTTTCACTCACATTTGTGAGATCTGAAAGAATATCTTCCCTCAGAGTAGAACAATGAGATATCTGGACGATTCTTCTTAAGCAAGGAAGAATAACTGTCCTGTCTTCTGAACCTGGACCATTCCCCACCCTGGGCCATTCTTCCTACAGTAATCAAAGTGCACCCTGGAGAGAATGTATAAACCCTAAGGAATGCCTGTCCCTGATTGCTGAGTTTGGACCATTCCCCACCTTGGGCCATTCTTCCTACACTAATCAAAGTGCACCCTGGAGAGAATGTATAAACCCTAAGGAATGACTATCCGGACCATTTCCTCTGTTAACCACAAGAGGAAAAGACTGCCCTTTATCAACCTCCAAAACAAACCATTCCTCATGTTAACCACAATGAGAAATCGCTGTCCGACAAGGCGGGCCAGTCTTCTTGAGTAACCCTCAAGAAGAGAGACTGCCCTAGACCACTCCCCATGTTAACCACAATGGTAAGTTGTTGTTTATGATACATCAACAATCTGGACCATCTCCCATGTTAACCACAATGGGAAATCACTGTCCGTCAGAAATCTCAATCCACTTTCTAAACTGGAAAGGAGATTACTCAGCTTGGAAGATTTTTCGAACTGTAAAATGACTGTCCATAAATCAATATATATCAGTGCTCCCTCCCAACCTGGGAGTCATCTCTTCCTCTTTCAATAAGGAAGTCGTCTCCATGAGCTCCAGCTTGAGTACGCAAACTCTTTCATCTTGGATGGAAGCTTTACCAAAATGTTTGCTTATCTGCTCATCTGTGGAGATTTGTATTGGAGAACCACTTTCTCCTTTCTAGACTTCATCATGGATAATGTAATGCATGATTTCAAATGTACTTCGGTTTGGAACACTGGTTTTCTCTAAAGGCTTCATGTAGCTCTTGATCAATAGAGTATATTATTGTTGGAAAACTAGAACATATCCATTTGGCACTTCTTCTGTCATCATGAGATCTGATATACTGAGTAATCATCTTGATACAATATCTTTGTTATAGAAAATCTTCAACACGCTTTTGCTGTGCACTGGAGGTTCTCCATCGAGCTATCTTTTTCCATCTGTATAGAAGGGTCTCTATCTGGTATGCCTCAAAGGCTTGAGGTTGCTCTTCATACTCCCTTTGTTCAATTAGTCTTTGCATTTATCTGATGTAGAACTCCAACTCATGGATGTTGTGGATGATATAATGACTCATGTAGAGATGTCTGGTTTACTGAAACAAGTAATCATCATAGTCTTCTCCCTCCATCTGGGAAAATCTCTAGTTCTAGATCTCGCAATGCTTTCATTCATAAGTCTTCCATACGTTGTTCTTCATCACGACTTTCAGTTCCTCTGCTTGATTACTTTTATTGAGTTCATATCAAGTTGGAAATCTTGTGATTCTTGATGCAATGATTGGTTGTTCTGGCTCCTCTTTCTTTTCTTGGAATCTTCATGTCTTTCTTGTGTTTTCATTTAGTTCTTGGGTCCATGGAGTTTTTTATAGATTCCATGCCCTAAAGATTTCGCTTCTTCCTTTCATTATAGGATCACGGATGTGGATGGACAACCAGGGATACTTTAAGGCTTCTGTTCGAAGAAGTCTTCTTCTAGGGTCGAACTAAACACGTACTGCCTTTGATGGCTGCTACCATGAATATATACTTCATCATCTTCAATGGATCATTGGATTAGCTCCCTCCTAATCCTTGCTTCATGCATGCTCTTGGTAATGTATAATCGGCTCCCTCCATCTAGGAGAGTCCACGCTTTCGTCTGCATCCTTGTTCTCTTCTACAAAGTGTTATAAGTCTTTCTCCAATTTTCTCTTGGTTGCTGACTTCTTTCTGTCTTACTTCTTCTAAGTCTCTTGTAATGGCTTCCACATGATTTGCTTTATGTATTTCATCCTGACTTGTATAATGATAGCAATCCTTATCTTGTTGTTCTTCCATAGGTATAGTTCTTGGAACATCTTATCATCTAAGAGATAGATATACAAGATATGTAGAGAGATTATGCAAACAAGATATGTACAAGAACTAAGAAGAGTACTGTTACCTTCAAAAAAAGAAGTCTCTTTCATCCTGCTTGGTGTTCTTTGTATGTTCTTTTTCTTTGACAATTGATGCTTCGTGTTTCTCCTTCCTTTTCTTTAGCTTGGGACAATGATTCTTGTAGTGACCATACTTTCGACAGTTGAAGCATTGTATTTATGAAATATCTTTCTCTTGATTTGTCTTCCTCTTTGAACCAAACTTCCTTTTGTTCCTGAAATTCTTGAATCTTGCTGTGAAGGCTTGATCATCGTACTTCTTTTGGGGTGTCTCTTTTGCATTGATCCTTGATTCTTCTTGAGCACAACAAGTCCAAAGTTCTTCAAATGTCGGATACTCCTTCCTTGTGTTCATGCTTGCGGCAAATGCATCCCACGTGTTGGGAAGACCATTGAGTACTATGTTTACCAATTCCTTCTCTGAGATGATCTCTTCAATAGCTTGTAGTTGATCTCTTAACTGAGAGATTCTCACAAAGTATGATGTTATGCTGTCATCATCATTCATCTTCATGTCATGGAGCTCATTCTTCAGACTCATTATTTGTCCAATGTTTCTGACTGAGAAGAGGCTTTTTAGGGCATCATACATCTTCTTTGATGAGTCAAGATGGGAGATGTAGGGTATCAAGTGGTCTTTTATAGAGTCCACTATGATACTGATGGCATTGATGTCACCGTCTTTGAACTTCTCCATAACTGTAATGTTATGCGGTTCCTTCTCTTTTCCAAGATCTTTCCTTTCACGATATCCAACCCTTTATTCTTGGCAAGGATGAGGTCAATCCTTGTCTTCCACGCTCTGAAATTAGAGGCTCCATCTAACTTGTTCTCTGACTTCATAGAATAAGTCATGGCTTCTTTGACTCGGTCAAACCCTAGTTTTGACCAAAAACTCAAACTTGACGTCTTGGCTTGCTGAGAGTACCAGGAGATGCGTTAGGCTAAGGCACACTGATCTATCCAGAGATTAGGTCAATCCCTTCACTTAAGGTGCCTCAACAAGAGAATTAGGGTTTCTACAACTGCACCAGCTAGTAACCCTAGTGACAGTGCTATGGTGACTGCTCCTGCTAGAAACCCTAGCGACAATTCTTCAACAAGCTTAATATCCTCACGACTATGTTTCCATCCAGCGGTTAGATTGAATGAAGGAGGTGTGGGCCCATAACCTATTAGAATATAAGTGGATGTGCTCGTTTTACCATTGAGAATACCCTTGTCACCCAACCATAGGCCGAAGCCACCCTGCGAGCACCTTAACCTTGACATAGAATGACTTCGGAAGCAAACCCCAGGCTAGATAGCCAAACAAAGGGTAGCACACCTTTCCCCAAGGATAACGCACTAATAAGAGCTGATCAGATAGTCCAAACCCTAGCCAAGAGATAGTCCAAGTGTAACTGCTAGTTGCAGCAGCTGCAACGATAACTCTCCTCCAAACCTACGCAGAAACTGGGCAACTGCAGTGCGCACAAGTGCTGCTCTGCAATACTGAGACTGCCTGCTAGAATGAGAACTGGCCTCCTGTATTTATACTAATTCTGGCTAGCTGCCTGGGCCGACTTCTTATTCTGGGTATCTATCTGTTCAGTATATATTATTATTTCTGGTCGACTTCTTCTCTTAGAGGCTAATAACCTAATATAAATTATCTTCTTGAGCCGACAAGTCTTCTAGGGTTATTAGCCAACTCATTAGGGTTTCTTCTTGCTTCCCAGAGTATTCTATCATCGTCAGGTTTGCACGTGGAGGTAAATACCTCCCGTAGCTATCATAATATCAACAGATGCACCTAGCCACCTCCTACCTACTAGGCAGGAGTTGAGCAAGATCACCTAGAATGACATTTAGTAGTATATTCAGGTCACTTGGAGAGGTCTAGCAATTGGTTAAGTTCAAAGATGTTCCTTAATGCAAAGCACTTAATGGAGTTGAGTGATACTCATTGTTTGACCTTTGTACATGCGTTGTAATTGGATGCATGTTTTTCATATCTTCTTAGGCCAGTTCACAGTCGGTTCAGATAGACTTGAGGTGGAGGTGGAGCACGAGCTTGATTGGTTGGATAAGATCTTCTAGTTGCACCATCTTTAGAAGGTTGAGACAAAGGAGCATTTCATCTTTCATTGCTCTTGGGGTGGTTCGATTGCTTATTCAGGGAGTTAGAGACCCTCTCCAGTTTATTTTGATATCGTGACCAACGATGTCTGTCTCTATACATGTTAAAGGTTCTCAAACTCCATTCCTAGACTCTCTAGTCACCCCCATGACGAATTCCCTCCTAGATGATCAATTCCTTCTTTTCGGTGCTCCCATTTGTGAGGGATACCAAGAGACACAGATCGATGTTGTTTTCGGTTCTAGATGGGTTCGGGAGTCTATTTCTACTTCCTAGAGACCCCAATGATGTTTTCAATTGAATTCACACACTAATGGTCAAATGAGGTCACCCAGGACCTAGCGATGGGTGTCCTCTTTTAGACAACAACATAGTGTGCAATTCAAATCCACTTCCATCTACTTTTCCATATAGTGTTCTATCCAGAGTTCCTCCATTCGAACTTGGATGTTAGGAGAGCTAGCTCTAGGTGACCTTGATTTGCTTGCATTATTTGTAGTCCATATTCTAGATTTTAGGTCCAGTTTCCCCTAGATCTCATTTTGCGATCCATGTTAAGTGTTTAGGTCTTAGCTTAGATTAGTTTTTTACTATACTTTGCTTTGTACATCTTGGTTTATATAGGAGTTGTTCACTCTCACTTTGGATGGATAATATTGTACTTAAAATTACTTTTGTGGTCATTTGTTGGACATTAATAAAATTATCCTCACTATATTATCTTATCTTATAATGGTTGATATACACATTGGGTTTATATCCTTTCTATATCCCATTGCACTAAAAGAACTTTGTGATTTCACCTTAGTTTGCAGAATTTCATTGAGTATAAGGTTCCTAGAGTTGGCTAGAAGATTACCTACATTTGGGATATTATTATTAATTTCTCTCACAAGTAGGTGCTTTTTGAGCAATAAATAGGGGGAAGGTTGACCAATTTCTACTAGGCACTCGCCAAAGATGGGGGCAACAATGGTCTCAAAAGGAAATATATAACCACGCAAAGCATTGTCTGTGGTGGAAATGATTGCTACACCAAAAGCCATCAATTTGGTTATGGAAGGACCCAAATGGGGAGTAGGGGTGGCCAAAAGCTATCAACCATGAAATGAAAGGTAAAAGACCAAGGGTAAAGGCAAGGCAACCCACCTATCAATTCCATATTAATAAGAGGGTGCATTAAGACCAAGTTCTATTTTGACTGTAGAAGGGGCACTCAAAGTAAAAACTTCAACTCTCGTGATCATAACATAGAAGTTGCAAAGTGCAAATTCTACTACATATTGCCCCCATGTCAAGAGCATGGGAGTGGACATTGCACCTTTAAGTGCCACTTGCCATGAAGATTGAGCCCAGATTACATGAAAATGTAGCATGTCAATCAAAGGAAAAGAAATCAACAATCAATAGTAGCAGTGGCAAGTATTTGCTAATCTAGAAGAAAAAGGAGAACACACATGACATGAAAGAGGGAATATTTGGGATGTTGGTCCATGCTGAAAGCAATATTGCCATGGCATGTCGAAACAAAGAGGGAATCAAGGCAAAACAAAGCTAAGTAAGTAGGTGCTGATCTCTTTTTCCTAACAAGGGGTAGCGCATTGGGTGGATACAACAACCGTAACTTAAGATGATTTCTTAGGCCCTTTGCAGTTGGCATACAAAACATACACCATTGTCTGACGACTGATGAGGGGTAGCGCCTCGAAACATGCGTGAGTTCTGTGATGTATTGTTTAAAAAGGGAAAAGAACCGACATTGAGAGAAAGTCTTGTGCGGAACGAGAAATATTCTCCTGCGTTTTTATAGAGGTGGTATTTAATAACAAACCCCAACGAATCTTCCAATAACTCTTATATATCAGATTTACTTGTAAAGCACATCATCTCATTCAAGGAAAAGAAATAAATATGGCCGCAAAAGATTCTTATCTATGGGGTTTGCTTTTAAGAGATATTTTTTCTTTCGTCTTAAAATAATGTGAACCTAGAATCGGTTATAACTTTGCAAAGATAAAGGGAAAATGGAAAGGTCATCAAAGAACGTTAAATGACTACTTCGTTAATGCCAAAGGGTTTGAAAAACGTCTTGTGCTCAAGATTCCATTGATATCATGATCTAGGTGGATCTCGGTGGCCACCCACCTTTTCCAACCGACTCAAAGTAGTTTTCTGTCAATTTTGACAATTTACTATTTTTAGTAGTTTTAACTTCCGGGGCCATTTTGAGGGCCTAAATGAAGGTTTTCCAGGATCAAGCTTCTCAAGGATAGCCAAAGGCTTGATTGAGCCCCCAAGATGAATCTCTTCGACGATACCTTTCCAACGGGCTATCGTACGCCTAAAACAGAGATCGTATGCAAAAGTTACAATATCGGAAAGTTGATGTACTAACTTACCTAGACGAGACCCGCATGACTTTTGGTGCTTCATCTCCTAGGTTTAGGTTTTTGGATGTCTAGGGTTTTTAGCATTCTTGTTTATTGTAAAAAGCCCTTCAGAACATCATTGTAATCATCTTCTTGCGAATGAGCGCAACCGTCACATCTCTTCTCAGAGATAAGTCGCCACCATTCCAACCAGCTTGTTTCCGCTGCATTTTACAATTTCAACTTATTGCCTTATTGAATAGAAAACCAGTTTTATTGTATCTTTGTTATTTTGTGTTAAGCACCTATTAATAATATGTAGTCATTTCGTTTTGCTCATAAAATCCGGATCAGTGGTATCAGAGCGGTCTGCTCCTTGTTGTCTTAATGCATGTCCCCAACAATGTCGGAATACAAAGAGTTGCGTCTCGAGCTTGTTTCTCTTGAGGACAATAGCTCTTGCACGCCCAAGCGACCTCTCATGGCAGGAGAAAACAAAGATGACAGGACAGGAAATCCTCTGAAATTGTTGATTGAGGAAGCCCTCATGCAACAAAGGAACGAAATGATGGATAGTTTCGCGCAAATCCTTCGGCGACTACCAACAAGCGACACATCTTCTTCGAGTGGAGGTGCCATGACCTTCAAGGTACAAATAAACTTCGATATTCCTATATTTGAAGGTCAGATAGACGCAGATTCTGTAGACAGGTGGTTGAATCTACTAGAAGGGTATTTTTCTGTCCATAACTTTTCGAATAGAGAAAATATTACTTTTGCGCTCCTCAAAACCGTTCCCCATGTCAAAGATCGGTGGGAAACTTTCTGTGAGCAAAAGGAAACAGATGAACTCTCATTATTTACAGTCATGGTCACCTGAGAATCATTTAGGGATGCTATTAAGGAACAATACTACCCTGTCGGAAGTTATGACGACTTGTATACCAAATGGACCACATTGTGGCAAGAAAGAGACCAAGCAGTGTCAGATTTCACAAATATCTTTCATACCTTGCACACCAAGCTGGGTGTCAAAGATTCATAGCGACATCTAATTCTCAAGTATTGCGACGCTTTGCATAGATACATCCAGACCGAAATGGAATTTTTGGACATCTCATCCTTGGGTGCGACCTATCGATGTGCTGTCAAAATCGAGCAGAAGCTCAAACAAAAGACGCGACAATTTGGACCTGGGAACCCTGCACAACAAAAGCCAGGAAAGGGCGACCCCAACCCACAAAACAAAGGACAAAGCAAAGATGGACAGTATCAAGATAACCAGTCCAAGCCGCAAGCAAAGGACACCAGAAAGATAAAGAAAGATACCGAGAAGTGGTGCGACTTCCATAAGAGCCCTTGGCATAACAGTGCTGACTGTCGCTCAAAGCAGTCACTGGTGGTCGAAGTGAAAGCCTCTGAATTAGATGCGGGTTCAGACTTTGAGCCAAAACAAGAAAGGGGAAGACAAATTATTGATGCAGAGCCCAGTGCCATCGTTGCTACCACCAAGCTCTAGCCTGGTGAACCAGACGATCCAGAAGAAGGAGAACGTCTCTTCCGTTTACAGATGTGGGTAAAAGGCACCCCACTGCACTTCATAGTGGATAGCGGTAGCCAGAAGAACCTCATCTCAGTAGAGGTCGTCAAGTGGCTGGCCCTGCCTACAACATCGCACCCACAACCCTACACCAATGGATGGCTCTGCCAAGGAAGCGATCTTCGCGTCAACCAACAGTGTTTACTGTCATACGACATCAAGCCCTTCAAAGATGAGGTATTGTGTGATGTTGCTCCTCTCGAAGTTTGTGATGTTCTTTTGGGCCAACCTTATTTATGGAAAAGTCATGCCGTATATGAGTCTAGGCCTCGTAGTGTTATTATTACTTTGAACAGGAAATTGTACAGGATATCCGAGGCAGTACCACCTAGTGCTATTTCCTTGATCTCTGCTAAGCAATGTAGGAAGGTCATCTCTCAGACGGGGAAGTTTGTCTTCTTCGTGATTCACTCTCAGAATAAGTGAAAGATCACAACCACATCTAGGGTCTCTGTGGTCGGCCTCTCCGCACATCAAAAACAAATAGATAAGGTCATGGAAGAATACTCAGATATCTTCTCCTCACCTATCGGGGTACCTCTGCACTGCCAGGTCAAACACCCCATTGTTCTGACCCCTGTCACACTGCTACCCAATGGGTCGGTCTATCGTCGCTCTCTGTTAGAGAATGAGGAGATCAAGCGACAGATCCAAGAACTGCTCCACAGGGGGCACATTCGTCCCAGCTCCTCACCTTGCGAGAGCCCAATTGTGTTGGTACAAAAGAAAGATGGAACTTGACGACTCTGCATTGATTACCGGGCTTTGAATAAAATTACAGTCAGAAACCGGTACCCGATTCCTTGAATCGATGATCTCCTTGATCAACACAAAGGGCCCAAATACTTCAGTAAGATTGATTTGAAGTCTGGCTACCACCAGGTCCTGATAGAACAGACAAATGTATGGAAAACCGCCTTCAAGTCAAAGGAAGGCATTTTTGAATGGTTGGTCATGCCCTTTGGTTTGACAAACGCTCCAGCCTTTTTCGTGACGATGATGGATGATATCCTACGACCATTCACCAATACTTTTGTAGCGGTGTATCTAGATGACATTCTCATTTACAACAAGACTTGGGCCGAACACTTGCAACATATTCAACATGTTCTACACACCCTGTGGTAGCACAAGCTATATGCCAATTTGGAAAAATGCTCCTTCGGCATGGACATGGTCCATTACCTAGGCTACATAATTGATCAGCATGGTGTACATGTGGATCCAGCCAAGATCCAAGTCATTTGTGACTTGCCAGCCCCAACCACACTCACTGAGCTTCAGAGCTTCTTGGGCCTTGTCAATTTCTACCGCAGGTTCGTGTTGGGATTCTCCCATATTGCATGGGCTCTCAGACAAATAACCAGGGGTGGTGGTAGGGCGAAATTTGTGTGGGTCCGGTCCCAACAACAAGCGTTCGACGATTTGAAGCAATGCTTGTGCTCAACCCCAATACTTTCACTACCATACCTGCAACAACCCTTTGAGATCGAGACAGATGCTTTAGACTATGCGATGGGCATCATTCTCACTCAACACGGCCACCCCATGACCTATCATAGTGAGACACTATCAGATGTTGTCCGTAAGTACCCTACTTACGACAAAGAAATGTACTCCATTGTGCAAGCATGTCGCCAGTGGAGACATTACATTCTTGGGAAGGAGACAATCATCCACATTGATCATAAGCCACTGCTGTTCATGCAGACTCAAGGAAAATTGTAGAATGATCGCCATCAAAAGTGGTCCACATACTTGCAGCAATTCCACCTCAACATCAAGTATAAAACAGGAAGCACCAATCACATCGCTGATTGCTTCAGTAGACCGCCAATTGCGACACTCACCACGGTGTTAGACTCCTGCGGCCATGAGACCTCTAGATGCCCCCAACTCTATGAGACAGACCCGGACTTCGCCACCACCTACCAAATTATGGGTGCAAACGCAGTTGTCGATAATTTTCATCTTTAGGATGGGTTGTTGTGTCATTTGGGCCATATCTGTGTTCCATCAAGCGAGCGAGTGAAGCTGATCTGGGAAGCCCACTACAGCTGGGTGGCAGGACACTTCAGCGTCAAAAAGACAGTGGCGATGCTACAGAAACATATTTCTACTGGCCGAAACTTCGACAAGAGGTCAGGAAGTATATCAGGTTTTGCACTGTCTGTGCTATTGCCAAACCCACCACTAAGAAACAGGGCCTATACACCCTTCTTCCTATTCCTGAGAGGCCATGGGAATCCATCTCAATGGACTACATGTCGGGTCTCCCGTCCACCAAGTGGGGAAATGACTGTGTTTTTGTGGTTGTTGATCGCTTTTCTAAGATGGTGATTTTGGTTGACTGCAAGAAGAACATCACAGCAGAGGCCACTGCCAAGCTCTTCTTTTAACGAGTCTGGGTACATTTTGGAATCCCACAAACCATTGTCTCAGATCGGGACAGTCGATTTCTTAGCACATTCTGGTCGAGCCTTTGGTCACTGCTGGATACCAAGCTCACCAAATCCATGACCTTCTACCCCCAGACTGATGGTCAAATCGAGGTCGTAAATCGAATGATTGTGCATATCCTTTGCATGTATAATTCAAAGCACCCTCGCATGTGGGATAAGAGCCTTCCCTATGTCCAACATAGCTACAATCGAGCCCTGCATAGCTCAACCGACCACAACCCCTTTCAGGTGGGGTTGGGATTCCAACCATTGGGTCCCATAGATGTTGCACTTCCCCTTGCGGTCACCTCGATCGACTCATCTCTTGCTCCAACTGAAACTGACAAAGCCACTCGGTTCATTGAGCAGATCCAACACATCCGCCAACACATTCAGGATATCCTACAAAAGTCCAATGACAAGTACAAGCAACACGATGATCAACATCGGGTGTCACATAAGTTTCAGGTGGGTGACAAAGTTTGGTTGCACTTGCATAAAGAACGCCTTATAGGACCCCATCGAAAGCTTCACCCACTCTGTTATGGGTCGTACACCATCACCAAGGCCGTGAGGGATAATGCTTTTGAGCTTAACATTCCTCCTTTCCTTGGCCTGCACCCAGTGTTCAACGTGCATCTCCTTCGCCCTTATTTCCTACCATTATTAGACACCTCAGACGTAGCAGAGCAACTGACACCAACATAGCTCAACCCCGACTGTATACAACAGACATCCACCAATCAGATTGTGGACACACAGATCAAGAGCACTCGACAACAAAGGATCCAACTTTATCGAGTTGTCAAAGTAGGGCATCTCCTGCACCAAGGAAAGTGGCTCACCCGTGGCCAAATTCAGTAGAAATTTCTTCATCTGATGGGGTAACTCAACGCAATGGAGACTGTTGCTTCCTATGGAGGGAGAATTGATCCAGGTGGATATCGGTGGCCACCCACCTTTTCCAACAGGCTCAAAATAGTTTTTTGACAATTTTGACATTTTACTATTTTTAGCAGTTTTAACTTTCGGGGCCATTTTGAGGGCCTAAATGAAGGTTTTTCGGGATCGAGCTGCTCAATGATGGTCAAAGGCATGATTGAGCCCCCAAAATGAATCTCCTCGACGACACCTTTCCAACGGCCTATCATCTGCCTAAAACGAAGATCATATGCAAAAGTTACGACCCTGGGAAGTTGATGTACTAAATTACCTAGACGGGGCCCACATGACTTTTTGCGCATCATCTCCTAGGGTTAGGTTTTTTGATGTTTAGGGTTTTTTGCATTCCTGTTTATTGTAAAAATATCTTCAGAGCCTCATTGTAATCATCTTCTTGCGAATGAGCACAGTCGTCACAACTCTTCTCAAAGATAAATCGCCACCATTCCAACAAGATTGTTTCTGCTACATTTTACAGTTTCAGCTTATATCTTTATTGAATAGAAAACCAATTTTACCGTATCCTTGTTATTTTGTGTTAAACACCTGTTAATAATCTGTAGTCATTTCGTTTTGTTCATAAAATCCGGATCATATCATTACCACATAGATTCATAAAAACAAAATGACACTTGAATAGTTCTTTGTGAGAGAAATTAACAATAATATCTGAAATGTAACAAGTTTAACAATGTATTAAACAAGAGGGTTGGAATAGCCTCAACAAGATCTCAATGACAACTAGATAAACTAAAATAACTTGAATTTACTTTCTTCAAGTCGAGATTTTGCTCCTCTAGACTTGAGATATCATGGGGAATGCCGGGAAAAATATAGAGAGAAAGAGTTGATCAAATGTAGATCTTCCTATTGTAAAACATATATGGAAAACTTGATGGAAAGAATCACGCAGAAGGAAAGATGAGGGCGGAAGTCAAGTAGGATAATTCACAATTTTTTGGAAAGCCAAAAACTCGCTTCCAACAAAACGTCGCCTCCAAAACTTTGTTCTTGAATATGCTTCCATCTTATTTTATAATCTTCTCTTCTTCTTCTTGGAGTTGCTTTAGGATTAGGGTTTTTCTTTTGCCCCTTTGTGCAAGAAAATATCAATGATTATTGAAATCCCTTTTGTAAATGTGAATTTAGATATCCGTGCCCCCAACTAGGACTCACTTTAAACATTCATAAATTTACTTTAATAAACCGCTTTAAAAAACAATTTGCTGCCAAGCCAGAAATAGTCACAATTGTGTTGCTTTTTAGGGCATGATAGCTGTCATTCCAACCATGGAAACTGTTTCCAGATTATTCTTGAGTTTTTAGCTTGCTAATGAGTTCTCGTTTGCTCAATTTGGACATCGAGATTTCAAGTTATGGCCTTCGGAAGATAGGGACTTAGCAACCGTTGATCTATTCTTTCGTGAATTCTTGGCCCTTGATTGCTAAATCCACCCTATTAATCCCACATGCATTGTGGGAGGGTATTCATATTATGTTTATAAAGAAATGGTATCCCCATATTGTTTGTGTGTGAAGTAGAGAGAACCATGGAACCTTGCGTAGCTTGTGCATAGTGTAGTTTTTAGTCGTCGCCTCATTGTCCAATCATCCGTGTCCAACCAATGCCTTCTAAGTGTTGCTCAGAGATAGGTCAACTTCTCTGCCAGGTGTCCAAATGTCAAAGGGTTTACATGTGTCATGTTGTCGTAGGTTGGAGTGTGTATTGGGAGGTGTGCCAAAAGAGAGGGAGGGGAATAAAACTTAGGATAAGGAACAAGATGGAGGATGCATTGAAAAGGAACATGATAATTTCTCTGCATAAGAAATGTCAAAAAATAAACTAAGTGGTTGGTCAATGTGGAGAAATAGCTTGCATAGAAATAAGAGAGGAGGTTCTGCATGTAAAACTTAGTAAAAATAGTTTGCGGAGGAATACAATAATGCGAAGGTGGAGGAAGCTCTGGATTCCACATTGGAGGACTTAGTATGAAAATAGTAAAACATGGTAAATCATGAAAATGACCAAGTGTGGGCAAAGCGGAGGTGGAGGAAGCTCCACATTCCACATGTGAGGACTTTTCATGAAAATAGTAAAATGTGGTAAAGCATGAAAATGACCAAGTGTTGGGGAGTTACGTGGTAAATCATGAAAATGACTTAAGTGCTGGGGAGTTGTGGAGTGTGGGAATGCGATGATTGTGTAAGTATGGGTATTGTTCCGCATTCCACAAAGCCTTGAAAATGACTAAGTATTGGAGTATTGCGGAAGATATGAGTGCAGGGTATGAAAATGATCAAGTATGGTGATTTAAGGGGTACAACTTGAGGAATGAGGAGGAAAAATGGAGGTTGCGGAAATGCAGAGGATGGGAGAAAATTGACAATATCTTGGGCATATGACTTCTGTTTTTAATTCCGTAAAATGTTGGACGAAGCTGACAGATAGGGCTATCCAATGAGAGGATGAACACAAGCAATTTCTTTCATTTTGGTATCCTTTTCTTTTCTTCTCTTTTCAAAAGAGAAACCATCCTCGTTGGCCTTGCGTGAATAACTACAACATTGAATTTGATTCTGAATTCTGAAAAACTTGTTGGGTCTTCATGATCAAAGCTGAAGGTTATCCGACAGTTTCCAGATTTTAAAAATTTTGGTCTCCATTTGAGAGAGACATAGGTTCAAGTACGGACCAAAATCACCTAATTGATGTGTGTCATGAAAACACATCAACAATAGGCTAGTACAAATGACCTACTCACCTTTGTGAGGGCAGAGACTATACTATGTGTGTGCTATATGTGTGACTTCACAGTCAAATAGTGAAGGCAAAAGGAAAATGTGTAAAACCATGCCCTGTTACATGTATGTAAATGTTGTAGCTGTAAATGCTAAAACTGCCGATTTTTCGATATGAGAAGATATTGTATGTGAATGAATATCTTATTACAATGGTGAGTGTTCTATATATAAAGAATATATGGTGACCATGGTGACTATCCATGAAGAGATGCGTCCCTTGGGTAATAAATATATTTATACTTTATATTATATTATACATATAATATAATATACTTTGTACTTTATTATTTATATTTACACTTTATATTATAAATATATTATTACATTAATAATATTGCTTAATAATTAATAATCATATTATTAATTATCAATCTAGTAGAATGTCTTTTCGATGCTACCCAGACATCAACACTCCCTCTCAGCGAGGAAGACATTCTACATTATGCCAAGATTACCTCCGAAGATTACCTGTGGGTAGCTCTCAAATAGCTTCAACATGTCACCATGACATCCATTACCTCACAATGCATATGAACTTCATCATGTGCACCCTTGTGACTTCACAACCAATGCATCCAAGGCCTATGGGTAGTTCTCAAATAACTACAACATGTCCCCAGGACATCCACTACCTTGCAATGCATCTATATTCCATCACGTGCACCCTTGTGACTTCACAACATCAATCCAGGGCCGATGGGTAGCTCTCCGATAGTTACAACATTCCATCGTGAGACTATCTAGTTTCCCACATAAAACTTGGATATCTTATGCATGACATCCAGTACCCTGCGATAACATATGTACCTCGTCTCTTCAACATGTATCTAGGGCCGGTGGGTAGTTGTCTAATGGCTACAACATGTCATCATGACATCCACTACCCTGCGATAACATCTGAAGCCATCACTTCCTTTGAAGAGGGACTACATCGAGCTTGTCCCTAAAGTACTCGAACTTCGTCCTTGACAACGACTTTGTCAGCACATCCACAACCTTCTCATCGGTAGCTATATATTGGAGCATCATTGCTCCCTTCTGCACCATATTGGAGCCTCATTGCTCCCTTTTGTACCAAGTGTCTAGCAACCAAGTGTCACTTCCATGAGACACAGACTCCAAGTCTGATACCACACGAGCTCACATCCATTGACTGTTGAACATGCAAATCTATACATCCTTGGACATCCATAGTGCAACATGACTTCACCCCATGTAACCAAGGTTTGTGGGTAGCTCTCAATAGCTACATGTCCCCAAGACATCCACTCCCTGTGATGCATCAATACCTGATCATGTGCACTCCTGTCTCAGTGCCAACCCTCAGATATTCATAGTGCAACATGACTTCACACCATGCAACCAAGGTCTGTGGGTAGCTCTCAATAGCTACATGTCCTCAGGACATCCACTCCCTGCGATGCATCAATACCTGATCATGTGCACTCATGTCTTAGTGCCAACCTTTTTTCATGCTGGATGAGTTCCACCTGTCTCAGTGCCAACCCTTTTTCATGCTGGATGAGAACACTCAGTGCCAACCCTTTTTTGGGATGGATGAGTTCCACGTCTCAATGCCAACCCTTTTTCATGCTGGATGAGAACACCTAGTGCCAACCTTTTTTCATGTTGGATGAGTTCCACATGTCTCAGTGCCAACCCTTTTTCATGCTAGATGAGAACACTCCCTCTGAAGAGGGACCACACCAAGCTTGTCCTTGAAGTACTCAAATTTCATCCTCGACAACGGCTTGATAAACACGTCTACAACTTGATCCTCTGTAGTCATGAAACTAGAGCCTCACTTCTCCCTTCTACACCATATCCTTGATATAGTAATATCTGATCTCGATATGCTTAGACCTGTCATAGACCACAGGGTTCTTTGACAACTTCATGCAACTCTGGTTGTCCCACCAAATGCAGGTCGCCTCTAGTTCGAGACCAAACAACCTAGAAAACAGTTCTCAAAGCCACACTGCTATTGCACATGCTGCCAAATACTCGGTTTCAGCCATCCTAAGCGCCACACATCGATGCTTCATGCATTCGATGAATTCTCTTACTCCGTAATGTAATACCTACCACCCTCTGGAACTGACTGTCCAACTCCCTCTCGAGCACTGAATATCAATTGAATCGTTAACCTGCTGACTTCATCACTTGTCCTCTAGAACAAGTCTTGTCATCCTCTTCTTGTAGGTCTTACCTACAAGTCAAATTCAGTCCAATAGTATGCAATTTTTGAATCTACACTGCTTCATGACTTGCTGCACATGCTGCCACATACTCAACTTCAGTCGTACTGAGCGCCACACATGACTGCTTCTTGCATCCGGTGGAGCCTCCTGCTCCTTACTGTAGTACCCATCTCCGTCTGGAACTGACTGTCCGACTACCTCTTCATCACTGAATATCAATTGGATCTTCAACCTGCTAACTTCATCACTTGTCCTCCAGAACAAGTCTCGTCATCCTCTTCTGGTAGGCCTTACCTACAAGTCAAATTCGGTCCAATATTCAACAATTTTCGAAGCCACGTTGCTTCACGACTTCCTGCACATGATGCCACATACTCTGCCTCAACTGTACTGAGTGCTACACACAATTGCTTCATGTTGCTCCATGAAACCATACATGAGACTAGAATGAAGCAATATGCTGAAGTAGTCTTCCGATTAGGAATACTGTCGGTCCAATATGAATTCGAATATCTATATAACCCGAACTTATGGTCTGTCACATACCTGAGACCATAATCCAATCTACCCTTAAGGTACCTCATCACATGTTTTGTTGCGACCAAATGAACCTACCTGGGCTGCTCTATATATTGACTCAGGGTGTTCCAAAACATATATCCGGTCTTGTGTTCGTCAAGTTCATCAATGAACCCACCATCTCCCTATATAAAGTAACATCCATGGTCTCTGAAGGCGTATCCTGCAACAACTTCAGATTTGATACCATAGGTGTAGCCGCTGCGTTGCAATCCAACATCCCAAACCTCTTTAGGATTTCTATTGTATACTTCCCTTCATTCAGAAAGATCTCATCCTTCCTTTGCCATACCTCGTGACCCAAAAAGTAATGCATCATCCCAAGATCTTTCATCTCAAACTCAACAACTAGTTTTTTTTTTTCTTACACTCCGAGATGAGCTTTTTGTTAAGGTCCTAACCCGCACATGGGTAGATTAATGTATTCGGATGTAATAAAGGTCAATATTAATAAGACCTTTCAATAAAAGAGAATTAGGCGGATGTAAGAAGACCTAATAGAAGCTTCCGCTTCTAGAAGGATC
>ML776613.1:775600-833144 GCA_009831015.1 Picea engelmannii
ATTCAAAGTGCTATTTCTGTTGCTATTTCGTATATCATTTCTGTGTATTGTGAAGATTATGCTGGATATTTTACTGTTATTCTGTCATTTCTAGCATTTCGTTTCTGTTCTGCATATTTTATATATCTGGTATCTTGCACTTTTCCACAGCTGTTTATAAATAGGTCATCCATATACAACAATAGTATTACTGGACCATCATCGACAATCTTAAAGTAAAGGTTAGGATCTGCACTGTTGTTTGTAAATCCTAAGCTCGTCAAAAAATTGTCGATCTTGCCATACCATGCTCTGGGTGTTTGCTTTAATCCATATAAAGCCTTCTTCAATCTGCACAGTGAGTGTCACGTACTCAACAGAGTGTTCTGTGACTACAAGGACCATTCTTTTTGATCAGGTTGCCATCTGTGCCATAGGAAGAATTTCAGTCCTTTCGGATTGAAAGCCACGCACTTGAGTCTTATGTCCTTTAGAAGACTATGCCAGGGCGATTCGCCATTGATCAAATTACCATGACCAATCCCAAGAGAATGTCAACCCGATGCTCAAACATTAACACTTAAGAATAACTTCCGAAATTACATAAAACCCAAATATTTTTTTCACATATGTGTTTCCGATGCTACCCAAACATCAACAACAACTACTATCATGATGTTATTAAGTACATAAACAAATTTGGCCACTAGAAAAATACATGCTCCACTAATGGACCCCAATACATCTAATGATGCCCCACTTATGATGGTTTTAAATGTTACAACTACTATCATAATGGCATTAAGCACATCAAATGTGGCCACTAGGCAACATTTCAACTCATTCTAACATTCCCCCTTAATGTTGACCTTGGGAATGAATACACATTCGTAGGAAGATGCCATTAGATTAACATGATGGACCATAGCCAACTTGCCAAAAGTTGCAGAGTTATGGTGTTGGAAATGCCATGAATGCATTAATCCTTATTCTATTGCTTAGAAGATTTTTAACAACCATTCATAATGTGAAAATCTCTTCCCACTCATGGCAAAATTGACCTAGTTTTTTTTCCACATTTATCGGGCTAGAATAAAAACATTTTCTTAGATCCCAAATTCTTGGGATGCTTGTTGTCTGTAGGTGAGAAGCCCCTCGATGAGCGGCAATTTTTTGGGGAGATTTGAACCTTGGTGTGGTCAAATAACACCACCCCCACTTTACCAACCAACTAAGCCCCTGCAAAATTAAATGGCAAATTTGTTAAAATTTAATTCTTCTTTGTTTTGACAAGTCCTGCTGATCTGTCCCACCCTGATATGGTTTGATTAGTAATTTCCAGGGCCTAGCTTGGCTAATCAGTTTTGATATTTACATATTTTAACGTGGACGAACTAAATCTCTGAAATTCTGGTAGCTAGGTCCCTTATTTCTCGCAAAATCTCTTGCAACCTCCAATTCTCATCGGATCACTTCTCAAACATAAAATTTATAGCTAAATGCTTTGATTTAAGGTGAGTCTCAGTGATCACATAAAGGGAGTCCCAATAAGATCTAGTCTTCCAATCCTTAAGCTGACATTAATTGGTCAAGTTTGGTTCAGTGCAGTGAGCTCTGCATCATTGTTTTTTACATAGTTCACACTAATGGAGTATGTAAGGACAATTCCTTCTGCATTATCACCCTGCCACCTCAAGCTTGCCCTGGATTCTCTTCTACTGCTTCAAAATTCAAATTGATCTAACCTTTTGCGGTGTCATATTGAATAAGGACCTTAGTGACTTGGCTTCTCCTAATCACGTTGACAGTAAAAGTTGTTGGATGATAGGGTCCAGATTTTCTATCATTTCTTGGGGTTTGTTATTATGGTTCATGATCTTATTAGTACTGAAATGATTTCTTTATGTTTGATATGGTTTTGAAATGAATTCTTTCCTGAGTAAATTTTGTGTAATTTAGATGTATGGAATTATTTTGTTTCAAGTGTGGGCAAATAAATTTAATGTTTTGAATGTGTATATGGTGCATCAAATTTATGAGTTTTCTTGCATTTTTGATAGGCTGGTGAGTTATCATCGCGTATAAACAAGCTTGCTGATCATGGGGCTGCTTTAGATCGAGGTCCTCCGAGGTCCAGACT
This sequence comes from Picea engelmannii, assembly GCA_009831015.1. NCBI lineage: Eukaryota > Viridiplantae > Streptophyta > Pinopsida > Pinales > Pinaceae > Picea > Picea engelmannii. The sequence continues at coordinate 777,720 of ML776613.1, forward strand.
TTGGATTGGTTGACAGCGATTGATAAAAAACGTATGTAGTAATAGCAGCTTTGCCACATGCGACTCAGCATTGCAAATGAACTGTCTACAATTTGGAGTATACATGCTTGGGCAATTTTGTATTTAAAATTAGTGTACATGTAATATGCTTCATTGAAATGAGAAAAAATGTCTTTTTACTGGTTATTAGGATCATATAGTGCACTTCGCAAAAAGGTTTCTAATCATTGTAAGTTTTAAGAAAGAATGATATCTGGTGTGAAATATTTTGAACTGCAGCTGAAGCTCCAGTCCATCTCAATAATATCCATTCTACATGGATCTGTAAAGGCAAGAGTGACCAAGTTGCAAATATCTGCATTTCAGAATGAAATCCTAGAAAATTATCTCAGACATGATGCTCAATTTAGAAGTTGCCTTTCTTCTCGAACAATTCACTTTTAAGTATGAATCACGTTCATTTTGAGCATTGTACATTGAAAAAAATCCGCTAATCTTCTAATTAGCACTTCCAATGCAAGCTTGTACTCAGCTTATACCCTACCCAAATATTTTTTTCACAAAGTTGCACTCTGCACTACGAATATGTTGTTTCATTTTCAAGTGAAAGTATTGATATACGGCCTTTCAAAAGTGTTATAAATTAGTGTTTCAGTCTACCCAATTTTCATACGTTAGTATAAATGAGTGTTTCAGACTACCCAATTTTCATATGTTAGTACATTTTCAAGTGAGTATTGAGATATCGTTTTTTCAAGAGAGTATTGAGATATGGCCTTTGAAAAGTGACGTTGTAAGCTAGTGTTCCAGAAGTGTGTTTGAGGTTACAAATTCAGATCTGTATAGGTAGGTGAATAACCAAGTGGGTGGAATAAGCAATTGTCGGTGTTGACTATAGTGACGTTCCCATTGTTCTTAGAGTAATATAATATTTAATTATGCACATTTTTAGGTTGATTAATAAGGGACTTTAATGGCTAAGAATTTGTGTGGATCTGTGGGATAGGGTATGAAGTAGTGAGATCCAGGGACAATTTTAAGGATGTAAATTTATATTAAAATGTAGAAACATGGGTTAATTTTATTAGTCCTTAATATGCAAAATGTTTGGTGATAGGTTTGTAAAAATATTCAAATTTCTAAGGATTTTGTATAGTTTCTATAAAATTTTGACTATTTGTAAGGTAAAATAATTCTATTCTATGGAATTTGGCTGAATCCGTTTTAGAAAAAAAATGGAAATTGATGAATCTTTTTTTGGGAAAAACCATGAAAAATTAGCCCATTGGAGAAATTTAGTACCTAAAATAATTTATGGTGAGATAACTATGTAGAGGGTGTTGTTTGTCCCACAAACAAGGTCTCATATATCAATTGATGTTTGGGTAGGATATCATTTTAATATTAAATAATTGTTATAATAATTCTCGTTGCTTGATTTAATTTTTATAGGGGTTTAAATATTAAGACTAAGCATAGTAGTACTCTTAACGGGAAGATATTATCAAAAAATCATAAGAAACTATAAGCTGAGTACAAGCTTGCATTGGAAGTGCTAATTAGAATTGATATCAATTAGCATTTTCAGTGAACCACCTGCACTAATTGTGGGTGTGTTAAACGTCTAAGCATATAAGAAAGATTCAAACATGATTAGAAATGGACTCATGTGAAATATATGCTTTAATTACAATGAAGTCAATTGACACAATGGGGTTGATGCCCCTTTATCTAGTTGGCTAGGTAGTTGTGCTACTGTTAAAACATAACTACCTTATTTAATAATTTGTAATTATTATTTTAATAGTTACTTGTATGAACATGACTTTTACATTATAATACATATATACTATTTGAGTGTTATACTCTAACGACCTCTCTCATCACTACGATACTAAGTGCCAACAAAAACATAAAATGAAAAACTTCTCCACAGTTTGAAATTAGTTCTCATCAACCTTTAAGGGTAGTGTTCTTGATTTCATGAATTCTTTTAATTCTCCAACTCTTTGAATTTCCAAAATCTTGAATTATTGCAAGTCTATGATTTATTAAGTTCCTCAAATTCTTAAATTCTCGAATCAATGTTGTTGGAAACCTAATCCATTAATCATGTGTTCTATTATTCACTTGAGAAAGAATACGAAAAGTCACGAGTGAATAGGCACTGTTATTGGGAGTAGAAGAGACCTCTTGGAAGATGAATCCAAATGTCATAGATCATGTATTTATACATGAATCATATTAATAAAATATATACCACATTGATCTCTATTTGGGTGTATTTCAATAGTGGTATCAATGCTCCTTTAGTCTTAAGGGCTTGATAATTCCGTGGTAGTGTTAGATGGGAGGCCATTGATGAGCCAATGAAGAAGAGTTGAAATGAAGAAGAAAGAACCAACGTTGAAACTGCACATAATCCAAGGAGAAGACATCATTGAAGGGGAAATTTGCTGATTTTGGAGTGCATGTTGGTAAATTTAGATTTTATTTTCATTATTTATCTGTTTTAAATGATTTCAATTGCATAGGAAACTAGATTTAAAGACGCACCAAAGAGTATTTTTGTATTTCTAAGATTAATCTATGTTTTAAATATATTCATCTCGTAAGAACTAGATTTTGTGCAATCGTGGGGTATGCAACCATTAAAATGTAGATTGTTGCCACTATATAGAACCAAATTAAGCATATAACATAGCATTGGAATGATATTTCATTGATCTATGAAATCCCTCAATATTGATTGATAAATTCAATGTTTAAGCATAAAAATTTGTTGATAAAATTCACCCAAAAATAAAAAATGATCACTGTTAGTGAAAAACGATTTTTTCTCATGGTAGAAACTTTTGTTTTCTGAGATGACATTCACAAATGGAACGTCGAGGTGATTACACATATGCGAATCTTTTGTTTTTTCGATTAACATCTTGAATAGTGAGATTGCTCTTAGCAATCCGCCTTTGATTTGTATGGATCTAAAACGATCTCTCTCAATCACAATCTATGACACATTCAATCTTGAAGATCAATTCAACTCTAGAGTCGAGAATAATTATCACTTGCAAATAGTCTTTTTGTAAGTTTACTTGTACTTCAAATTAAGTTGAATTACATTGTAAACATGTGCATTTTCTATAGAAGATGATACCCTCCATTTGTTGAGTTTGAATTATTGAGTTTGATTGTTAAAAGGTGGAGTTGTAAGAAATCCTTTGAGGTATAAGTGAATCTTTAAATGGCTTGAATTGATAAATTATTAGAGTTAATGAATACTCTAATACTCTCTACTGTTTGACAATACAATCACACTTGATAAAACAACTCTCACTAATGTTCTAACTTGTTTATAAGATTTCCAGAAAAAAAATAAAAATTCTCCAACTTTAATCTCAACTCTAACAAGATGAAATACAACAAAATAATCAACATTTTGAACTAGTCATTCTTCATGACTATTCTCTTTTTAATTTGAGAATGATTCTTATTAGCAACCAACGAAAGATCAAATCAATAACGCCACTTCAAAATCAGATTCAAATGAAGTTGAAGTTTGTCATATACAAGTTCCACTTGCACGTTCCTATTATGATATTTAGATACTTAGGAGTTAGTTAAGATCAACTTGGTCTAATGTGTCGTTAGGCTAAAGTGTGTTTCTTTAGTATGCATTTGTAGTTAGGAAATCCGACAGTCACGATATGTTCTTGACATAGAGTGATCCAACGACTCATATTCTCTTCGATATTAATGACTACATTGATATGTGGCTTAGCACTCTATTGGTCCATGATCTCTATTTAAAGAGCATGGAGGGTTATTTGTGGGTGATCGATTGTGAGAAAATCTCTTGTAAATCTGTTTGTAATATTTTCTTTTGCATTAACAAATTGCTCAAAGTGGCCACATTGGCTATGGCCATGGATGTTTTACCTCGGGGGTTTTACCACGTAAAAAAATTGGCATGTTGATCTTTGATCTGATTGTGTTAGTGGTTACTGAAGGTGTTCGTCATTTGTTGGAATACCTGTGTTGTCAGACATTTTCAAGCCTATCATCAGAGTTTGGGAAGAAATCATCAACAAACACAAAACAAGACTTGGATACAAAATGAAAGTGATCTTTCACATTCCAGATTATTCCAAACCAATCAAGTTTCAGGGTGTTGGATTCCTTCAAGAAAATTCATCTTCACTTGCTCCAGTTCAATATCAGATTCCCAAATGCCAACATTGTCATCGTGTTGGCCACATGGATGATCAATGTTTTGATCTTCATCCTTGTGAGCATTGTGAAAACCATAATCATCATTTAGACAAATGTTCCAAATGTAAGAAACTTGCAATATTAAATAATCATTATGGGTGGATCACTTCTTGGCAATGGTCATCAATAACCAATAAGATATATCGGTCATACCGAAGAATTGATTCTCGAGTATTCACACATCTTGTAGTGGAAATATTTTCATCTTCTCACCTTGTCCCTGATAACAAGGATAATATCAGTGATGGATAATCAAACTTCAAGTTTCAAAGTCCTATCAATCGAGCAGGAACAAGTGGGCCATAGTCATAACCATATTCTATGTATCAACATGATTTGGTTTGTGGTCTTCCTTAAACCACCATTTAATAGAAGACTTGTAGCTTTTGCTAAACAACAATGTGTTTGTGATCATATTTAAACCACCATTTGAGAGCACTTTCAAGTAGCATAAGACATCAACTTCTAGTTAAATTAGGAAATGTTTCGAGAACCAATGAGCTTAAGTGCCAAGTTCCAGAGTTTGTGGTCTTCCTTAAACCACCATTTGGTAGAAGACATTATATTTTGCTAGCCATTTGGTTTGTGGTAATCCCAAAACCACCAGATTCAAAGACCACATTTAGCCATTGGGAACATTCACTTCTAGATTTGAATACTCTGGACTCACATACACCCCTTTGGATTAAGGGGGGGCTGTTGGAACCTAATCCATTAGGGTTATGATATTTTGTATTATTCACTTGAGAAGGAATATGAAAAGCCACAAACGAATATGAATTGTCATCAGGAGTCCAAGATATCTCTTGGAAGATGAATCTAAAGGTCACAGAGCATGTATGCATCCATATATCATATGAATAAAATATATATCACAATGCTCTCCATTTTAGTGTATTCTAACCAATGCAATTCACAAGCTCCCAAGTCACTTGGATGTCAATTGGGTTTAGCTCGGGTGGTTGGGAGGAGTAATTGTTAACCTCCTCACCTAGGTTCAACTCCCGCAAATGACATGTTGAGCTCTTAATGAGTATATTATTGTAATGACCTCGAGCCTTGTTGTTGACCATCATCGAAATGAGGGGAAGCACTTGGGGGTTTTCCTCGGGAATGTAACTTGGAAAAAAATGGTTACTTGGACAACAATCCATGTTGTGTTAAACTTTTTTGTTTCATTCATGTTTCCATGATTCAATGCAGTATTTTTTAATAATGTCTTGTGTGATGAAAATCGAGGAAGATAAAATAACCTCTCGAAAAATAAAATTAAAAAGTTTTGTTTCTTCCTTTGAAGAATAAATTTTTGTTTTTGTTTTATGTAAAAATGTAAAAATTGAAAGTAAAATTTGTAGAATAAAACATTTTTCCATATGAATCCTCTCAAGAAAATTGATGAAGATAAATAGATGAAGATACATTTTCTTCCCTTTTTTAATAATGTCTTGTTTGAAGAAAACAAATGAAGATAAATTTTCTTCCCTTTTTTAATAATGTCTTATGTGAAGAAAATTGATGAAGATAAAATAACCTCTCGAAAAATAAAATTAAAAAATTTTGTTTCTTCCCTTTAAAGAATAAAATTTTGTTCTGTTTTACGTAAAAATGTAAAAATTGAAAGTAAAGTTTGTAGAACAAAACCTTTTTCCATACGGATCCTTTGGAAATGGCGAAAATTTTGTGTTTAATTTCTTTCTTCCTGTTGCATCTGCATTTCAAAAGAAAACTAATCTCAATTGAACACTTTTGTGTTGAATTTGTTTCTTCCTTTTTCATCTGCATTTCAAAGGAAAACTAATCTTAATTGAATTGATATTTCTTTTGGCATCTATGAAGACTGCCATGAATTCTAATTTTGTCTCTATATACAAAGCAACGCTATAATAAGTAGATTGACTATTGATTTGAATAGTTCAAAGTTATTTTTGCCAAATATGTGTCCTCCAGTTGGAACCAATGTTTTATCTACACAACGTTCTGATCAATGTAGCCTTTTATGATATCGTGGTTGACTTTTTTTTAAGCTTGGATAATACAATCATCACTTTCATACATATAACAACAACAACAATATATTTTTAAGGTCACGACCAAGCCAGATACAAAATTGGTGTATGAGACCCGTTTGTTTATGGGAAAAGGGATCCCCTCCATGCAACGATTTGACTGTTAAAGTATACAGAGGTATACATACCCTACCTCCCTCTAGATTTGAACCAATGACCTCCATGTTGAATTTTCTATTTCATATTTGATAATTATTTTCTTATGATTTCAAATAGAATTTTATGCCACTGTTATCATAGAATAATTACACAATGAAAATCTCAACCAAAATAAACCACAACAGAAACAATAGAATCGTAGAAAGATAGCCATGCACAATAGACACAAGATTTTATCATGGGAAACCCAAAAAATTTTCTTAAGAAGAATCCAAGCCAATAAGTACATCAACATTCAATGAAGAAACCCATCACATAAATAATTTCTCCCTTGTATGAGGAAGAACCCTTAAAGATAGCAAACCCTAGACAAGATAACACACCTAAAAATTTGTGCAACTGACAACTTGAAATTGCAACTGTAACTGACAACTGCAACTAGCAATTGCAACTGACGATTGCAACAACAACTATAACTACAACTGCAACTACAACTACAACTACAACTGCAACTGTAACTAACAACTGCAACTGCAACATGGACTTGCACACTTAATGAGAAGAGATGTGTTGTTTCAAAATGAAATGATCCAACCATTATTTAGACAATTCAAGTCACTCTTAATTTACTTGTGCGGATGACTTGTACTTTTATCTTCAATAGATTCTTTAATGCTTTCCATGGGTTCTTTAATAGTTTAATGGGATTTGACTTGTCTTCTTGACATTTCTTCTTTACTAGAAAAGTTTTTCACGAGCCTTGTTGATTGTTTTTCTCCTCACATGCACGTCTAATTAGTATAGGGCTCTAATGTTGAGTAGATTCAACAAGAAGCCCCTCATCACAAGAGGTCTCTTGAGCCTACATCTTCAATATTAGACTAGACTTGTAAGAAAGTCAAACATACCCTATAAAAAATGGACCACTCCACCCAGAGCAACCAACGTGAGAGCATCTCGAGTCTTTATCACTCCTTTGAAAATCATCATGACTACTAGGAGAAATACTACACCTAGGCCATTCACCACCAACCAAGTGAATGTATCATTCTCCCTTGGTCAAATCAGCATGACCAATGTGGGAGAATGTCTGTCTGATGCTGCTAATTGGAGAAACATCAACATCCTGGGCCATTCACCACTAGCCAAATCAACATGGCCCCATGAGTGAATATATCATTCTCCTTTGGTCAAATCAGTATGACAAATCTGGGAAAATGTATGCCCGATGGTGAAACATAAAAACTCCCTCTCAGCGAAGGAGACATTTAGCATCACACCAAGCTTGTGTTTTAAGTATACAAACTTCACCCTAGACAAAATGTTGGTGAGAATGCCTGTAATCTGCTCATCTGTGGATATGTACTGGAGCTTTACTGCTCCATTCTATACCATGTCTCAGATGAAGTGATATTTGATCTCAATGTGCTTCTACCTTTCATGAAATACTGGATATTCCAAAAGATTGACATAACTTTGATTATTACAATGTATCAAGGTCGTCTCTAGCTCTTGATCAAGTAGTCATGCAAGAAGCTTGCGAAGCCATACTACTTCATGACTTGCGACACTGGCTACGATATACTTTGCTTCTGTTGTACTGAGTGCTACAGAAGTTTGCTTCCTGCTAAACCATGATATCATAGTTGATCCTAAGCTGAAGCAACACCCCAAGGTGCTCTTTTTGTCCACTGCACTCCCTACCCAGTCATAATCAATGTATCCTTCCAGCCTCACTTCACCACTTGAGACATATCAAACCATATCCAACTATACCACACAGGTACCTCAACACATGCTTTTTTTAACGCAATGGAAGTGCCTCGACTCAACCATAAACTGGATCATGGTGATCACTACAAAGAAAATATCTAGCCCGGTGTTAACCAGTTACATCAAGGATCCAATCAACTGCATGTACATAGTGGGATCCACCAAATATGAATATGAAGTGAAATCACTCAACTTTTGTAGATTTTTCATCATAGGTGTAGCCATGGACTTGCAGTCCATCATACAGAATCTACTCAAGATCTCAACTGTAAACTTCCCCTATCCGAGGAAGATATCACCTAGTCTCTACCACACCTCCAATCCCAAGAAATAATGCATCAATCGAAGATACTTCATCTCAAACTCAAAGGCCAACTCCCTTTTGCACCTGACAATGAGCCTCTCTGCTCCCGTAAGGAACATATCATCAACATACAACACCAAGATCAAAGGATCACCATCAACAACCTTGTAGTAAGGGTTGGGATCCACATCATTCTTGGTGAAGCCAAAAATCATAAGTATCCATCAATCCTAGAGTACCATGCCTTTGGTCCCTGCTTGAGTCCGTACAAAAACTTTTTTCAATTGGGAAACATGAGACTCCTTCCCATGTATCACAAGGCCCTGAGGTTTCTCTATGTACACTTCCTCCTCAATCACACCGTTGAGGAACGCGGTCTTCACATCCATATGATTTAATCTCCAACCCATAACTAAAGCAAGAGAAATAATAGTTCTGATGGAAGTGTACCTAACGACTTGAGAAAAAGTCTCCTTATAGTCTACTCCCTCTTTCTAAGAGAATCCTCTTAACACAAACCTCGCTTTGTACTTCTCTATGCTTCCATTTGTTGCATGCTTGATCTTATAGATCCACTTGGAAGTCATCACTTACTTCCCCTTTGGTCTCAGAACTATCTCCCACTATCCGGTGAGGACTTCTGTTCTGAACATAAACTGTTGTGTTGGAAGCCTCTACCCATAAGACATGGGTAGATTCTGATCATGAATCATTTCCTTGACAACCTCCACAATGGACCTGTTCTTCATTTCTGCAACACCATTCTGTTGAGGGTTTTAAGGAATTGTCAACTCCCTCTTGATCCCTGCTTCCTTGCAGAAATCACTCAAGTCAATGGAAGTATACTCCCCTCCATTATCTATCCTTAAAAACCTGATATTCTTCCCCGTCAAGTTCTCTGTATGAGCCTTGAACTACTGGAACTCGTTGAAGATTTCATCCTTTGTCTTCATGATGTAGATCCATGTCTTCCAAGATAAATCATCAATGGATTTTACATAATACAAGAAGCCACCCAAGGATGATATTGTCATTAGTCTGCATACATCTTAATTCACTAGATTCAAGATGCCTTTGGATCTACTATAATTGCTCAGATACACTCCCTTGGTATTCTTACCAAGTGTACATGCCATGCAAACACCCTCATGCTCTACCGAGAGCTCTGGAATACCTGCAACCATTCTTATTAATACTAGAAAAATCCTGTAATGTAGGTGAAAAAATTGTTGATGCTATAACTCACATAAACTGATATTGTCATGTACCAATGCCTGGGATGGACATCCTGATAATATGTATAGTCCTCCCTCTTGAACACCAATCACTCCTACTGATTCTATGCTCAATCTATTAGGCCATACAAGAACTTAACCATCCACAAATGTAACTCTGTAACTTCTATCCTCTAATAAAGAGTAGGTTCTTCCTTAATCAACAATACTGTTGTCCAAGGTCTACTCCTTAGACCTAATGTCTCCTCAAGTTGTAAGACATGCATATGTCCTTACTAGGCATGCTCCATCAAGGTCCCTGCCCAAACAAGGAAGAAATCACATAAATATGAGGCTTACTTGCCTCTCTTCATGGCTGGAAAATGTCATATTAGACCTCTTATTCCTCCATGATAACCTGCTCGAAACAAGACCCAAAAGAAAAGACAAGAACAACACTTTTCTAGTGTTGTGACTAATCATTCCTCCACGGTAACTTGCCTAGAAAAAGAGCCAAAAAAAAACAAGAACAACCTAAAGAAGGTCAACAAGCCTGAAAAACCCTAAAATTTCAACTTTGACCAAATGTTAATCTGAGAGCATATGTAGATGTGCTAGGGCAAGGCAAGTTGATCTGCAGAAAAAATTAGTCCCAATGTTGTCCAATAAATTCCCAATAACCTTCAGAGAAAGTTCAGGTCTGAGAGTATGCAACAAAAAATCTGAGAGTGTGTAGCGATAAATTTCAACAAAGCTCTGATCCCATGTTGAATTTTCTATTTTTAGATATGATAATTATTTCCTTATGATTTCAAATAGAACTTTATGCCATTGTTATCATAGAATACCTACACACTAAAAATCTCAACAAAAATAAATTGCAGGGGAAACAATAGAATCATACACAAATAACCATGCACAATAGACACAAGATTTTATCCTGGGAAACCCAACCTTGGGAAAAAACCCAACAAATTTTCCTAAGAAGAATTCAATCCAATAAGTACATCACCATTCAATGAATAAACCCATCACATAAAAAAAAATTCGCTTGTGTGAGGAAGAATCCTCAAAGATAGCGAACCCTAGACAAGATAACACTCCTCAAAATCTGCGCAACTGACAACTGGCAACTGGAACTGTAAATGGCAACTGCAACTGCAATTGGAAACTAAAAAAACAATTGTAACTGGAACTACAAATGCAACTACAATTGTAACTGACAACTCCAATTGCAACTGCAACTGGGACTTGCGCACTTGATGAGAAGAGATGTGTTATTTCAAAATGAAATGATCTAAGCTTTATTTATACAATTCAAGTCACCCTTAATTTACTTGTGGGGTCGACTTGTACTTTTGTCCTCAATATCTTCTTTAATTCTTTATGGGGTTTCTTTAATAGTTTAATGGGCTTTGACTTGTCTTCTTGACGTTTCCTCTTTACGAGAAAAGTTGTTCACAAGCCTTGTTGATTTTTCTTCTCCTCAAATGCACGTCTAATAAATATAGGGCTCTAATGTTGAGTATATTCACTGAGAAGTCCCTCATCAAAAGAGGTCTCTTGAGCTTGTTATCCCTTAGCCTAGGGATAACTAAGGAGATCAAATCTCGAGGCCCACAGATCCTAGACATGGAGTACTGAGAGCCAAACAACTTGAGCATGGACCTATAGGGCCCATGTTTTCTTCAGTGCAGTCCACTTATCATCACCAACAGTATCCATCACAACAGCCTGGTCTTGAAGTAGCATTGAGTCTTTCTCCATGAGGTAATGAGTCTGGGTGTCATGGTATGTATCACTCTGATTTTTGAAGCACTTGAATATGTTGTATCGAATCCTTCTTCATTTCATGACGTTTGCTTGGAAATTATTCCCTTTGTCTCTTTCATACCTGGAAGGGTGACGTGGTGCCCTAATAAGTTGATTTACCTTTAGGATGGGTTGCCACTGGGTGGGTCTATGAAAAGTCATCCTTTGTTCCCTCCATACTTACCATTTTCCATCTTTATTCCTCTCGTCTGCCTTACCCTTGTTTGGGCATTGGGATTGGCTACACTAGGAAGGATTATACCTTGCCTTGTGGGAAGAAGGGGATAAAGGCTCAGGGGGTAAAATTAGTCGGCGAGAGATAAAATCCAATGTTGAAACCTTTGAGATGCTTCGCCCAGGGATTCCCGAGAAAGTAGTGAAAATCTTCTCAATAAGAAAAGGGGACCCATACGATACATAAACACTCAAGGTACTAGTTTATGGATAGGAGGTCTCATCACGCGCTGACCTATTATGACCATGGGCATGTAATGGTATGACACTACCACCTTCTGGTGACCAAACCAAGGTAGTGGATCTTGGTCGCATAGCCAAGAGAAAGGGGGTCTCATCACGAGCCAACCTTCTCATCTTCATGAAATGTTTGTTGATAATGCTGTCACTATTGGTCATCAAGCCATGACAGTGGCCCTCAACTATTCCCTTGAATAACAAAAGAAAAAGATCAAAAGAAACAAAGATAAGAGTAAAAGGAAGTGAATGGGCTAGGAAACAATTGCATTTATGACAAGGTGCAACTCGCCCTCTACAAAGGCACCCACAAGCAAGACTTTACATTTCCCTGTTATTACATGCACGAGATGCCCAAAAACTTACCCCATGCCACCACATATACTTACGTGACTTGGACTAGATCCCACCTGGGAAACACCCCAAACTTAAGAGAGTTTAGCCCAATAGGACGCCCTGAGATCTTCTCCAAACCTAACTTGTCAAATTGCATAACATGTTTGAGCATTTTTCTGGGTTTAAGGGGGTTTTGATGCACATGTTTGGGTAATTTAATTATTGGATGTGATTTACATGTTATGGGTTAGAATTGCAAATGCGGAAAACACAATTCACAATGATAATTAACAATCACACATATAAGGAACACATTGATTTTCACGTGGTTCACCCAAACGTTGGGCTACGTCCACCAAGCATAGGCATTGGTTGTCTTATTATTCAGATCATGGAGATTACATCAACTCACTCACACTCAGTCATTTTTCCTCTACGGGGTTACATGAATTTATACATTCACACAAGAAACTGATTAATAAATGCAATCCCTATCCATATTCTAACTTGGTCTATTTGGTTGTAACCAATGCAGAATAATAGGATCCAAATCTGTTCTTGGTAATTTTTTGTTATGAAATCCCAACAATATCCACCTTGACAACAATTAACCTAATACCTTGCTCCTTCCTTTTGTTCATCACCTTTTCTGCAAGATAAGAGAAGCCAAGCACCACTGCAACTTCTCTAATAAAACTGGTTTCATGATCTCGCCTATGTAACTTGCATGAGTTTGGATTTCCCGAGGGGTCACTCCACCTCCAACATGTCTTCCACAACTGTGTTGTGAGACATATTTAGTGATAGATCTTCTATCCAAAACACATGTAAAATATACATTACAACTATCACATACCATCTCAGTGTAACCATTATAGATGACATTTGTGCTTCTCAAACGTTGAAGCACCCATTTCACTGTGACACCTGAATATGTCATGTACAAGCAACATTATTAGCATGTGAAACATCTGGTCTTAACCATTTCATCACATACAACATACCTCATACTGAACTTACACGAGACATTACCTTTTCTTATTTATAGACATGCTTTATGCTTGAAGAAAACTTATAATGGAAAGCAAGAGGGATAAAAACTGGTTTTACAATGTTCATACTGAACTCCAACCATAGATTACCATTACCATCTATGTGTACTTCCATGCCCATAATTTGTTTTGCTGCTCCTTGATCCCTCATCTGAATTGTCCTATCCACTTGAGTCATTTTCTTACTAATTTTATCCATGCTTCGGATTGCATCGAGCATATCATCAACAAAGAACATCAAGACTGTGAATGTACTATAAAATGTATAGTCATTCCTACCCTTTGAAAAATTCTAACTCACTATGAAGGATTCAAACTTCTTGTATCTTTTCCTGCGTACCAATAGGCCATACAATGAATTTTCTTGCATGCAAACAAATTTATTGTTGCGATCTTGAATCAACCATTTTTGGTTGTTCCACACATACTATATCTCTGTCAATGATGAGCTTGTGAGAAGTAGGATCCCACACACAACATTCCTTTATACCATCATCATAACTTACAGAGATATAAAACAAGTAGGAAATCATAAACAAAGATTTTAAGTCTGGAAATGATTTACCGCTTACCAGTACCTGCAATTCTTTCTTGCTCTTATGACCTTGATGCTTCTTACATAAACAAGAAGATACATCTGTCACTTCAGTACTCCCTTCCAGCTTATAAAGGTTATCAACCTTTGTTGCCTTCATCACTACTAAACTACCTTTCGCCAATGTGAGTGCTCCACCTTGACTTGTATACTTATATCCACAAAAAACCAACACTCCTAATGAAATCAAATTTGATTTAAGCTCATGTACATATATAACATCTGTTAATTCCATAACAATACCACCGAACATACTGATTCTAATACTGCCAACCCCAACAGTTTTACAGGGAATACCATTTCCCATAAACACTACACCCTCATCAACAGATTGGTAAGAAATGAACCAATTTCTATGTGAGCACATGTGGTGGGAGGCACCTGAATCTAACTGCCATTCTTCTTGATATTGTAAATTACTAAAAACAGATAAAACTTGATCAATCATACCTGAATTTGTTACAACCAAATTTGCTTCTTTCGTAGAGTTTTCCTGAGATTCCTTTCTTTTCCAACAATCTTTCTTGAGATGTCCTGTTTTGCCACAGTACCATCATTTTTCTTTACCCTTTCTGTGTCTTGACTTAGATCGAGAAAAAAATCTCTCATTCTGCTCTTTAGTTCGACCTCTGACCAACATCGCCTCTAAAGTTGAGGTTTCTTTACTAGATTTTCTCCTCATCTCCTCAGCCAACAAAGCTCCCACAACATAATCATAATCTAAACCTTATGTTGAGCTAAAGCTAATAGAGGTGACTAGATTATCCAAATATTCAGGCAACAAACACAATAGTGTAATAGCCTTATCTTCATCTTCAAATTTAACTTCCATACTAGTCAATTGAACTATAAGAGTATTGAAGGCATTTAAGTGGTTAGCAATTTTTGTACCTTCTTTCATCCACAAACTGTACAACTGTCTCTTCAAGTAGATTCTGCTCATCAAGGACTTCTTCATATATAGACTTTCCAACTTGATCCATAAGCCCGATGTTGTATCCTCTCCTACGATATTAAACAGAACCTTATCTGCCAGACATAAACGAATGGTACTAAGAGCTTTCACATCTAGATCTTCCCATTTCCATTCCGTCATGGTTGTTGGTTTCTTTGACTTGCCTGCCAATGCTTTTTATAACCCTTGTTGCACCAGTAAATCCTGCATCTTGAGCTTCCAAAGCTCAAAGTTTCTTTTACCGCTGAACTTTTCAACTTCAAACTTCAAACTCTGCATCTTAGCCATTAACACAAAAAAATCTCCCAATACCCACTGCTTATAAAAAATTCTTTTAAATGTAGAGGAGTAATAAATAAAGTTAAATGTGGATCCTTAATAAATAAGGTTAAGTAATAACCCCAAAAGGTTTAAAAATAATAAAAAACTTATATATACCTTTTACATCCACTCTTTAACCTTTTAACCTTTTCTTTGACTTCAACAAAACATTCACGTGATCCACCTCACAAAAAAGTACTCCTTCCAATATTATATTAAATTCAAAATAAAACAAACCTTCATCCCTTTCCACGGAAAATCAAAACGCCCTAGAAGCCCTTTAATAATATGTGGTCACACCTTTGTAAGGGAGAATTAATTCGCGATCGAACAAAAATGGTCGCTCCTGTGCAATGGAGAACCCCAACCGGACAAAAAAGAATAGGTCTCTCCTGTGTGATGGATAACTCGTGACCAGTAGAAAATTTTACTAGCAACCGTCGCTCCCTCCGACAAAGATCACCCGCGACCATGCAAAATAAAAAATTCATTCTCGGCTCATGAAACGAGTTTCTTCAGTGATAGATCTCTCCCACAGACACAACTCACATGCACAACCAGCTCTGATACCACTTGTTAGAATTGCAAATACAGAAAACACAATTCACAATGATAACTAAAAATCACACATATAAGGAACACATGGATTTTCACGTGGTTCACCCAAATGTTGGGCTATGTCCACCAAGCATAGGCATCGGTTGTCTTATTATTCAGATCATGGAGATTACATCAACTCACTCACACTTAGTCATTTTGCCTCTATGGGCTTACATGAATTTATACATTCACACAAGAAACTGATTAATAAATGCAATCCTTATCCATATTCTAACTTGGTCTATTTGGTTGTAACCAACGTAGAATAATAGGATCCAAATCTGTTCTTGGTAAATTGTTGTCACCAAATCCCAACATTATGATCCCTGTGACTTATGAATCCCTAGAGGGCGTAAATGTTGTTGCTGCAAGACATTGCCCGGTGGATAGGTACACATGAGGGAATGATTAGCTCAGACCTTCATGGGGGATTAAAGCCCACAAATGGATGTTGTAACCCCAGCCAGGGGTAGGAAGAGATTGAAGATTTTCACTGGGAAGAAAGAAGTATGTTGCCTTTGGAGGCACCCCAACAGACCTGGACCCAAGGGGATCTTTCTCTTCCACATGGACGTTGGCCCTTGAGGGCCCTGGACGTCACCATCATGACCCTGGATGTCATCCAAATCTAGGATTTTCATTTTTGAGGCATTTATGAGCTTGGTGGCGCGTGTGGAAATCATCTGGGGCCTCTAGAGGCCAAGCACACTACATTTGAGGCTCAACGTTCCACCTTAGGGACTCAACGTCACCCTAGAATGGCATGACATCACCCTTGGAGGTGTCTTTAGATGCTAATTAATTTTATTTGTCAAAATTGATTTTTATGGAAATTGGCCACGTCGGCCTTATTTTGACCTAAAATTAATTAAAGGTCAAAAGTTTTGTATAAATAAACATAAAGTACTTTCATTTTCACATCACAACTTCTCACACAAGAGAATAGGTCTGAAATTCGTGCCCTAGTAAGGGATATTGGATGAAATTGTGAGACACACTCTTGTATAAGGCTAATTTTTGCAAGTTGGATCAATCTTGGAAGCTTTTATGGTAATCTTGCATGGTATTTTCATGATTATTCTTGGTGCAAGTAAGTAAAATCTACATTTTTTGTCATCTATTGAATGGTTTGTGTATGATTTTATTTGATCATACAAGATTATGAAATTGCACAGTATACTTAATGCTTGAAGTAAGGAACTTAAATTGCTACTTTCTTACTTTCTATTTTCCAAGCCTTTCATTGAATTGATCTAGTGACTAGTGAAACCCTAGAGCCCTAAATTGCTATCACTTTAAGAATTTTGACCTAGTTATGTTTGCTTAAGTTTTATCCCATAAAAATATTAAGGAGAGCAAGGTGTTAGGGCCTAGAATTGCCTACACACTAGCATGTTTTCTCTTGAGGTCAATGCATAGGGGGACTTAAGTTACTACTTCTTGTGCATTTTCCCTCTTAGACTTTTGTGCATTATCAAAATTGATTTGTAGCCTTAGAAGAAGTCATCCACTTGACTCCAAAAACCTTAGACGACACTAGTTCTAGCATCTCTCTCATTGAAGGATTGATTACACACTCAAACACTCTTCTCCTAAGATTTTACTAACTATCTCTAACCCTATTTTAGCCTAGATCACTAACTTATTGGTTGTTGTTGTAAATGTTTGCCACAACCATGTAATTGCAACAAATTTTCTGCATACTCAACATTAATTGCTAGCTAATCATTTCAGAAATTGATTGTGACAAGTTATTATCATTCTACTTACTCAATACTATATTTTCATTGTCTTTTCAAGCTTTTATGAGGAGTATTTGTTGCAGCTGTTACATTTTATCAATTGTTGTTGTAAACTTATTAACTGCTGCAGTTTCATATCAACTAGCACTTATTGTCATTGTTTATTGTCTACTGAGGTATTTTTATCATATTTGTACTTGGAATTATTGTATATGCATGCTATATTGTCTTGTTCCGGGCAAGTACATCAAGCACTTCATTAACCTCATTTTTTAGACACGAATTTAGTGAGTTTGGTAACCGGTGAAAGGGGGGAATATATCTTGAACATAACCCTAATTTTCCATCCCTTTAGGTTACCGGGGACACCTCCCCTGGGGTAGGCCTTGCCTAGCCCTAAAAAATGAGGATTTCCTCTTAAGGTGACAATGATACGATATCTTGTTTGTTACGCCAATCTCCCTTACTTGCCTTGGGATTTGGGCAAGTACAGATTGTGCGATAACATTTTTGGCACCGTTGCCGAGGAACACTGAGTCAATATTCCTCAACGACACTTTTTTCGGTAATCCTTTCCCTCAAGGCCTTCATCTTACGAAGCTTACATGGAAAATCCACTGAGGGTGATTCCCTTACTCCCTTTGATAATCCTTAAAAGGATATCTGGTGACTCCACTGATCCTTTCCAAGGTGCCACCTTAATCTCAACTTTGTGATATTTCCAAGATATGGGATTGTGGCGCTCTGGGAACAAGTGTATCCGACTATTGATTTTGAAAGTTTTCAAGGATACCCACATTATATTGATATAAAATGGTTAAAAAACCCTCCAAGATTTGTAGGCTCCCAATTACTCACATTGTATAATTCTTGAAGTATGTAAGTGAGATTGAATTTGAAGGGGAGGATGTTCTGGTAAAACTGTTCATACTTTCCCTGCCGTCCTTTTTGCAAGATTGGATTACGAGTTGTTGCAAAGATAAGGGTATATGATATTTCGTAGACATCATCAGTAGGTTTATTGAGTTTGTGGAACCGCAATTCCATACATATGAATATGCCCTTCAAAATCTCGCAATAGCTCTAGAGGATGAAGGATTCACCACTGAGGTTGTGGAAGATCTCAGGGATGTGTACCATACTCAATACCAAGAACCCTTTGATATAGAAGGAGATATTTATGAAGGTTGTCAACCCCTTTCCCATGATTCAATAGAATGCAATAAAGACTTGACTAAAGAAGTGAGTTATGAGGATTAAGCACTAATATTCGCTCATTCGTCCGATGAAGCTCTCCAAGATCCTATCTCTCCCACACAAGACAAAGAGAATGGAGTGAATCATTTTCCTTTCCAGGTTTTTGATGAAATTTTGTTCTATGATTCAGAAGGTGAAGAAGTAAAGGAAACCTTGGAAGAGTTAGGTCCTTCATTTTCTGATGAAGGAGAAAATATGATTAAAGAGATGAGTTTGGGGGATGATGTACTGGATTCTCTTCCATTTGATGAAGTCATCCAAGCCTTTGACGCTCCTGCACAACAAGAAGTGAACACGATAAGTTACTTCCTTTCCAAGATTTTAATGATGCTTTATTTTATGATTTGGAAATAGAAGAAGTACTAGAGGATCCATTGGATGCATTAAATCCTTCATGTTATGATAAAGGTAGTGACATGGTTGATAATATTGATGAATTCATACATGTTGGAAGACGTAAGTGGGATGTGATTGGTTCTCACGGGGATCCCATTTATGATATGGAGGGATATATTCAAATGTTTCCTTTACAACAACCATATGATGTTCCTAATAGTTTTGACGTTTGGAAACAAGATGATGATATAATTACAGAATTTTTCCAAGCACCCAAGGATGACCCAATGCAATGTTCTCTTGATGATTTTCGGTCATACCTTGAGGATTTTGATGAGTATTCCTTTGAGCACTTGGATTTATTCTATGAATAAGATTATAAACCATCGTTGTGCTCAAATTTTGATAAAGAGGACGTTGCTTGCCTGAAGCAGGATACTCGTGACAAGGTTTTCCAACTCCCTCCGATTGATTTACCTTGTTATGCCACTAAGGATGCAGTTGGGGAACATGTCTCTTGTTTGAAGTTTTATTTAGGGAAAAAAATTCCATTAGAATTCAAGGGGAGGTTGAATGCCTTAAGAAGTTTAGTATCTCAATCTTTCAACTTTCTCCTGAGAATTTATTAGTTTCCCTCTAAGTTCTTGTTAATCCTTTCTCAGACCTCAGGGAGTGACGAAATCCAAGGTAGTCAACCCTCAGACTCTTTGAGCCATACCTTTGAGTCCTTTACCTCTCACGATCCCTTTCTGAGATGGATCGATCAATTTTCTGGAAGGGTGACTTGGCATGATTTTTTTCCCTCCCTCCCGCCTCGATGAACTAGACTTTACAATTTCCTATGATATAATGCATGCTCTAACTCATGTTTATTTTGTGCTTAACTTGTCATTGTTTTGGTTTATGATGAAACATAGAGGTAGGTATTATGAGGTATTGCTAAGATGGTTTCACTGGTTATATGACTACACCTAGCATTCAACCAACAATTAAGTAGAGGTAGGTAGGGATTTTCATCGATTGTATATACCATTTGCATACCATGTTAGCATCGTTGTAATTGCATTTTTCATATTTCCTTGATTCATTATGTATATATGTATGCTCATAATCATATGCTAGACTAGAGATGCTCTTATTTGTTTATTTTATCATATATGAATGGGGGGTGATATCACCACCCTATGGATTACTAATATCTTTTGTTGAGATTTAGCATGCACAGGTCATACCAAAGATGTTGAGGTTTTCATGTGCTCTACAGTGAGCACATGTCCTCGAGGTTGAGCTAGATGTTATCCCCTAGCCCAAGGATAACTAAGGAGATCACGTCTCGAGGCGCACATGTCCTAGACATGGAGTACCGAGAGCTAGACGACTTGAGCATGGACCCGGAGGGCCCCTCTTTTCTCCAGAGTAGTCCACTTATCACCATGAACATTGTCCATCACACCAGCCTCGTCCTGAATTGACAATGAGTCTTTCTCCATGAGATAATGAGTCTAGGTATCATGGTATGTATCACTTTGATTTTTGAAGCATTTAAATATGGTGTATCGAATCCTTCTTCATTTCATGACGTTTTCTTGGAAATTATGCTCTTTGTCTTGTTCATACCTGGAAGGGTGGCATGGTGCCCTAGTAAGTTCATTTCCCTTTAGGATGGGTTGCCATTGGGTGGGTCTGTGAAAATTCATTGTTCGTTCCCTCTATACTTACCACTTTCCATCATTATTCCTCTTGTCTCCCTTACCCTTGTTTTGGAATTGGCATTGTCTACACTAGGAATGGTTGTACCTTTCCTTGTGGGAAGAAGGGGATAAAGGCCCAGAGGGTAAAAGTAGCTCTCGAGAGTTAAAATCCAATGTTGAAACCTTTGAGATGCTTCGCCTAGGGATTCCTGAGAAAGTAGTGAAAGGATTCTCAATAAGAAAAGGGGACCCATAAGATACATAAACACTCAAGGTACTAGTTGATGGATATGAGGTCTCATCACAAGCCGACCTATTATGACCATGGGCATGAAACGGTATGACACTACCACCTTTTGGTCACCAAACTAGGGTAGTGGCTCTTGGTGGCATATCCAAGAGAAAGGGGGTCTCATCACAAGCCAACCTTCTCATATACGTGAAATGTTTGTGGATAACGTTGTCACCACTGATCATTAAGCTAGGACAATGGCCCTCAACTATTCCCTTGAAGAAAAAAAGAAAAAGATCAAAATAAATAAATCTAAGAGTAAAAGGCAATGAATGGGCTAGGAAACAACTGCATTTATGACAAGCTGCAACTCTCCCTCTACAAAGGCACCCGCATGTAAGACTTTACATTTCCCTGTTATTACATGCACCCCATGCCCAAACACTTACCCCATGCCACCTCATTGATCTAGATTTTATGAGCAGAAAAAAATGACTACAGATTATTAACATATGCTTAACATAGAATAACAGAGATACAATAAAATTGGTTTTCTATTCAATAAGGAAATAAGCTGAAATTGTAAAATGCAGTGGAAAACAAGCTTGCTGGAATGGTGGCGGCTTATCTCTGAGAAGATATGCGACGGTTGCGCTCATTCGCAAGAAGATGGTTATAATGAGGCTCTGAAGGCCTTTTACAATAAACAATAATGTCAAAAACCCTAGAAATCCAAAAACCTAACCCTAGGAGATGAAGCGCCAAAAGTCATGTGGACCCCATTTGGGTAAGTTAGTACATCAACTTCTCGGGGTCGTAACCTTTGCATACGATCTCTGTTTTAGGCGCACGATAGCCCGTTGGAAAGGTATAACCGAGAAGAAAAAATTTCGACTAGCCCAAGTCACTGCTTCATTTAATCACCTTGGCTCCAAATCCCAAAAAACCCCATATAGGGCCTCAAAATGACCTCGAATGTTTGGAACCTGAAAAAAGCCAAGGTGGAAAACTGTTTTTCGAGCCAATGGAATAGGTGGGTGGCCACCGATATCCACTTGGATCAATCCTCCCTCCTTACAAAGCAATGGTCTCCATTGCGTTGAGTTCCCCCATCAGATGAGGAAATTTCTGTTGAATTTGGCCCCGAGTGAGCCACTTGCCTTGGTACAGGAGCTACCCTACTTTGACGACTCGATAAAGATGGATGCTTTGCTGTTGACTGCCCTTGACCTGTGTGTCCACAATTTGATTAGTAGATGCATGTTTTATGCAGTCATGGTTGAGTTCTGTTGGTGTCAGTTGTTCTTCTACTTTTGAGGTGTCCAATAATGGTGGGAAATAAGGCCGAAGGAGATCCACATTAAACACTGGGTGCATGCCAAGGAAAGGAGGAATGTTGAGATCAAAATAATTATCCCCCACAACCTTGGTGATGGTGTACGATCCATAACGAAGTGGGCAAATCTTTCGATGGGGTCCTGTAAGGCGTTCTTTCTGCAAGTGCAACCAAAATTTGTCGCCCACTTGAAACTTATGTGGCACCCGATGTTGATCATGGCATTGCTTGTACTTGTCATTGGACTTCTTTAGGATATCCTGAACCTATTGGAAAATGTGTTGGATCCAATCAATGAATCGAGTGGATTTTTTAGCTTCAGTTGGAGCAAGAGATGAGTCGGTCGAGGTGATTGCAAGGGGAAGTGCAACATCTATGGGACCCAATGGTTGGAATCCCAACCCCACCTGAAAGGGGTTATGGCTAGTTGAGCTATGCACGACTCAATTGTAGCTATGCTAGACATAGGGAAGACTCTCATCCCATGTGCGAGGGTGCTTGGAATTATATATGTGTAGTATATGCATGATCATTCGATTTACGACCTTGGTTTGGCCATCTGTTTGGGGGTGGAAGACCGTGGATTTGGTGAGCTTGGTGTCGAGCAACGACTAGAGGCTTGACTAGAATGTGATGAGAAATCAACTATCCCGATCTGATACAATGGTTTGTGGGATTCCAAAATATACCTAGACTCATTCAAAGAAGAGCTTGGAAGTGGCCTCTACTGTGATGCTCATATTACAGGCAACCATAATCGCCATCTTAGAAAAGTGATCAACAACCACAAAAAAACAATCATTTCCTCGCTTGGTGGACAGGAGGCCCGACATGTATTCCATTGAGATGGATTCCCATGGTCTGTCAGGAGTAGGCAGAGGGGTGTACAAACCTTGTTTCTTAGTGGTTGGTTTGGAAATAACGCAGGCCAGTAGAAATGTTTTTGTAGCATCACCACTGTATTTTCGATGTCGAAGTGTCTGACCACCCAACTATAGTGGGCTTCCTAGATCATCTTCGCTCGCTCGCTTGATTGAACAAAGATATGGCCCAGACGACACAAAAACCCATCTCGAATATGGAAATTATCAAAAACTGCGTTTGCACCCAACATTTGGTAGGTGGTGGCGAAGTCTGGGTCTGTCTCATAAAGTTGGGGACATCCAAAGGTCTCATGGATGCAAGAGTCTATCACAGTGGTGAGTGTCACGGTTGGCGATCTGCTGAGGTAATCAACGATGCGGTTGGTGCTTCCTATTTTATACTTGATGTTGAGGTGGAATTGATGCAAGTATGTGGACCACTTGATGGCGGTCATTCTGCAATTTTCCTTGTGTCTGGATGAACTCCAGTGACTTACGATCAGTGTGGATTCCTGTCTCCTTCCCAAGAATGTAATGTCTCCATTGGTGGTAGGCTTGCACAATGGAGTACATTTCTTTGTCGTAAGTAGGGTACTTACAGACAACATCTGATAGTGTCTCACTATTATAGGTTGGTGGCTGTGTTGAGTGAGAATGACGCCCACAACATAGTCTGAAGCATCTGTCTCGATATCAAAGGGTTGTTGTAGGTCTGGTAGTCAAAGTACTAGGGTTGAGCACAAGCACTGCTTCAAATCATCGAACGCTTGTTGTTGGGACTGGCCCCACGCAAATATTTCCTTACCACCACCCCAAGTTATTTGGCTGAGGCCCATGCAATATGGGAGAATCCCAACATGAACCTGCGGTAGAAATTGGCAAGGCCCAAGAAGCTCTAAAGCTCACTGAGTGTGGTTGGGGCTGGCTAGTCACGAATGACTTGGATCTTGGATGGATCCACATGCATGCCAAGTTGATCAATGATGTAGCCTAGATAATGGACCCTGTCCATGCCGAAGGATCATTTTTCCAAGTTGGTGTATAGCTTGTGCTGCCAGAGGGTGTGTAGAACCTTCTAAATATGCTGCAAGTGTTCTACCCAAGTCTTGCCATAAATGAGAATGTCATCTAGATACACCACTACAAAATTATTGGTGAATGGTCGCAGGATATCGTCCATTATCCTCATGAAAGTGGTTGGAGCATTTGTCAAACCAAAGGGCATGACCAATCATTCAAAAAGTATTTCCTTTGACTTGAAGGTGGTCTTCTATACATTTGTTTGTTCTATTGGGACCTGGTGGTAGCCAAACTTTAGATCAATCTTACTGAAGTATTTGGCCCCATGAGTTGATCAAGGAGGTCGTCAATTCGGGGAATCGAGTAACGGTTTCTGACTGTGATTTTATTCAGGGCCCGGTAATCAATGCAGAGTCGCCAGGTTCCATCTTTCTTCTATACCAACACGATTGGGCTCTCGCAAGGTTATGAGCTGGGATAGATGTTCCCCTTGTGGAGAAGTTCTTGGATCTGTCGCTTGATCTCCTCATTCTCTAAAAGAGAGCGGTGATATACTGACCCATTGGGAAGAAGTGTGCTGAGGGTCAGATCGATGGGGTGCTTGACCTGACAGTGCAGAGGCACCCCGGTAGGTGAGGATAATATATATGAGTATTCTCCATGACCTTATCAACTTTCTTCTATTGTGTGGAAAGGTCGGTCACAGAGACCTTGGATGTGGCTGCGATCTTTCACTCATTCTAAGAGAGAATCACGAAGAAGAGAAACTTCCTCGTCTGAGAGATGACATTCCTGAATTGCTTCACCGAGATCAAGGAAATAACACTAGGTGGGACTGCCTCATGTATCCTGTACAATTTCTTGTTCAAAGTAATAATAACACTACGAGGCCTAGACTTATATACAACATCATGTTTCCATAAATAATGTTGGCCCAAAAGAACATCACAAAATTCGAGAGGACCAACATCACACAATACCTCATCTTTGAAGGGCTTGATGTCGTACAACAGTCGACACTGTTGGATGACATGGATATCGCTTCATTGGCGGAGCCATCCAATGGTGTAGGGTTGTGGGTGTGGCATTGTCGGCAGGGAAAACTGCTTGATGACCTCTGTTGAGATGAGGTTCTTCTGGCTACCGCTATCAATGATGAAGTTCAACGAGGCGCATTTTACCCACATCTATGAATGGAAGAGGCGTTGTCATTCTTCTAGATCATCTGGTTCACTAGGCTGGAGCTTGGTGGTAACACCGGTGGCACTAGGTTCTGCATCAATGATCTGTCTTCCCCTTTCTAGTTATGACTTAGAGTTAGAACCCACATCTGATTAAGAGGCTTTCATTTCAGCCACCAGCGACTCCTTTGAGCGACAGTCAACAGTGTTATGCCAAGGGCTCTTATGGAAGTCACACCACTTCTCGATATCTTTCTTTGTCTTTCCGGTGTCGTTCTTTGCTTCTGGATTGGAATGGTTGTCTTGATACTGTCCATATTTTCCCTGTCCTTTGTTCTTTGGGTTGGGGTCACCCTTTCCTGGATTTTGCTATGAGGGGTTCTCGGGCCCAAATTGCTGCGTCTTTTGTTTGAGCTTCTGCTCAATTTTGACGACATATCAGTAGGCCGTGACCAAGAACAATATGTCCATAAATTGCATTTAGGTTTGGATGTATCTATGCAGAGCACCGTGATACTTGAGCACCAGATGTCAGTTTGAATCTTTGATACCCATCTTGGTGTGCAAGGTATGGAAGATATTTGTGAAATCTGACACTTCTTGGTCTCTTTCTTGCCGCAGTGTGGTCCATTTGGTATACAAGTCATCATAACTTACGACATGGTAGTATTGTTCCTTAATAACATCCCTGAAGGATTCCTAGGTGGTCGTGATTGTAAATAATGAGGGTCCCTCTATTTCCTTTTTCTCACAGAAAGTTTCCCACCAATCTTTGACATGGGGAACGACTTTGAGGAGCGCAAAAGTAATCTTTTCTCTATTTGAAAAGTTGTGGATAGTAAAAATACCCTTCTAGTAGATTCAACCACTTGTCTACAACATCTACGTCTATCTGAACTTCAAATACAGGAATATCAAAGTTGATTTGTACCTTGAAGGGGGCGACGCCTCCGCTTGAAGAAGATGTGTCGCCTGTTGGTAGTCGCCGAAGGATTTGCGCGAAACTATCCATCATCTCGTTCCTCTGTTGCGTGAGGGCTTCCTCAATCAACATTTTGAAAGGATCTCTTGTCCCTTCATCTTTCTTTTCTCCTTCCATGATATTTCGGTTGGGCGTGCGAGAGATTTTTTCCTCAAGAGAAAGAAGCTCGAGACCCAATTCTTTGTACTCTAACGTCATTGGGGACATGCATTAAGACGACAAGAAGCAAACCGCTATGATACCACTGATCTATATTTTATGAGAAGAATGAAATGAGTACATATTATTAACATATGCATAACACAAAATAACAAAGATATAGTAAAATTGGTTTTCTATTCAATAAGGAAATAAGCTGAAACTATAAAATGCAGCGGAAAATAAGCTTGTTGGAATGGTGGCGGCTTATCTTTGAGAAGAGATGTGACAGATGCACTCATTTGAAAGAATATGGTTACAATGAGGCTCTAAAGGCCTTTTACTATAAACAGGAATGTCAAAAACCCTAGACATCCAAAAACCTAACCTTAGGAGATGAAGTGCCAAAATTCATGTGGGCCCCATTTAGGTAAGTTAGTACATCAACTTCCCGGGGTCGTAACTTTTGCATACGATCTCCATTTTTGGCGCACAATATCCCGTTGGAAAGGTATAACTGATAAGAACAAATTCTGACTGTCCCAAGTCAATGTATTTGGCATTCACCTGGACCCCAAATCCCAAAAAATGTCGTTTAGGGCCTCAAAACGGCCCCAAAAGTTTGGAACCCGAAAAAATGTCGAAAAACTGCTTCGAGCCAGTGGAATAGGTGGGTGGCCACCAATATCCACATGGATCACTCATATACTTACATGACTTGGAATATATCCCACATGGCAACACCCCACACTTAAGAGAGGTTAACCCAATAGGACGCCTTGAGACCTTCTCCAAACCTAACTTGTCAAATTGCATTAATTTAATTATTGGATGCACATGTTATAGTAATTTAATTATTGGATGTGATTTACATTTTATGATCCCTGTGACTTATGAACCCCTATAGGGCGTACTTTTTGTTGCTATAGGACCTTTCCCGGTGGATAGGTACACATGAGGGAACGATTAGCTTAGACCTTCATGGGGGCTTAAAGCCCACATATTGTAGGACCTTTCCTGGTGGATAGGTACACATGAGGGAATGATTAGCTTAGAAATTCATAGGGGCTTAAAGCCCGCATATGGATGTTGTAACCCCAGCTAGAGGTAGGAAGAGATTTAATATTTTCACCTGGAAGAAAGAAGCATGTTTCCTTCGGAGTTACCCCGACAGACTTGGACCCAGGGGGATATTTCTCTTCCACATGGAGGCTGGCCCTTGAGGGCCCTGGACATCACCATCATGACCATGGAAATCATACAGAGCTAGGGTTTCATTTTGGAGGCATTTATGTGCTTGGTGGAACTCTTTGGGCATCATCTGGGGCCTCTAGAAGCCAAGAGCCCTACATTTGAGGCTCAACGTTCCACCTTAGGGCCTCAACATGAACCTAGAAGGGAATGACATCACCCTTGGAGGTTTCTTTAGATGATAATTAATTTTATTTATGTCAGAATTGATTTTTATTGTAAATTGACCATGTCGACCTTATTTTGACCTAAAATTAATTAAAGGTCAAAAGTTTTGTATAA
The DNA here is from genome assembly GCA_009831015.1 of Picea engelmannii. Classification (NCBI taxonomy): domain Eukaryota; kingdom Viridiplantae; phylum Streptophyta; class Pinopsida; order Pinales; family Pinaceae; genus Picea; species Picea engelmannii. The sequence goes on from ML776613.1 coordinate 805,901, forward strand.
ATAAACATAAAGTACTTTCATTTTCACATCACAACTTCTCACACAAGAGAAGAGGTCTTAAATTTGCACCTTAGTAAGGGTTACTGGCTTAAATTGTGAAGCACACTCTTGTATAAGGCTAATTTTTTCAAGTTGGATCAATCTTGGAAGCTTTTATGGTCATCTTGCATGGTATTTTCATTATTATTCTTGGTGCAAGTAGGTAAAATCAGTTTGTTTTTCATCTATTGAATGGTTTGTGTATGGTTTTATTTGCTCATACAAGATTATGAAATTGCACGGTATACTTAATGCTTGAAGTAAGGAGCTTAAATTGCTACTTTCTTACTTTCTATTTGCTAAGCTTTTTATTGAATTGATCTAGTTACTAGTGAAACCCTAGAGCCCTAAATTGCTCGCACTCTAAGGATTTTGACCTAGTTATCTTTGCTTAAGTTTTACCCCATAAAAATATTAAGGAGAGCAAGGTGTTAGGGCCTAGAATTGCCTACACCCTAGCATCTTGTCCCTTGAGGTCAATGCATAGGGGGACTTAAGTTACTACTTCTTCTATGTTTTTTCCCTCTTAGACTTTTGTGCATTATCAAAATTGATTTGTAGCCTTAGAAGAAGTCATCCACTTGACTCCACAAGCCCTACAAGGCACTTGTTCTAGCCTATCTCTTGCTGGAAGATTGATTAAACACTCAAACACTCTTATCCTAAGCTTTTACTATCTATCTCTAACCCTAGTTTAGCATAGATCACTAACTTATTGGTTATTGTTGTAAATGTCTGCCACAACCATCTAATTGCAACAAAATTTCTGCATACTCAACATTAATTGCTAACTAATCATTTCAGAAATTGCTTGTGACAAGATATTATCATTCTACTTAGTCAATGCTATATTTTCATTGACTTTTCAAGATTTTCTAAGGAGTATTTGTTGCAATTGTTACATTTTATCAATTGTTGTTGTAAACTTATTAACTGCTATAATTTGATATCAGCTAGCACTTATTGTCATTGTCTATTGTCTACTGAGGTATTATGATCATATTTGTACTTAAAATTATTGTATATGCATGATATATTGTCTTATTCCGACTAGGTTCATCAAACACTTCATTAACCTCATTTTTTAGACACAAATTTAGTGAATTTGGTAACCAGTGAGAGGGAGGAATATATCTTGAACATAGCCCTAATTTTCCATCCCTTTAGGTTACCAGGTACACCTCCCCTAGGGTAGACCTTGCCTATCCTTAAAAAGTGGGAATTTCCTATTAAGGTGACAATGATAGTATATCTTGTTTGTTATGCCAATCTCCCTTACTTGCCTTGGACTTTGGGAAAGTACAAATTGTGCGATAACAGAGCCTACATCTTCAACATTATACTAGACTTGTAAACAAGTCAAACATGCCCTATAACAAATAGATCACTCCACCTTAGAGCAACCAATGTGAGAGCATCTCGAGTCTTTATCACTCCTTGTCAAATCAACATGACTACTAGGAGAAAGACTACACCTGGGCCATTCACCACTAGCCAAATCAACATGTCCCCATGAGTGAATGTATCATCCTCTCTTGGTCAAATCAGCATGACCAATGTGGGAGAATGTCTACCCGATGCTGTTAACTAGAGAAACATCAACATCCCAGGCTAGTCACCACTAACCAAATCAACATGGCCTTGTGAGTGAATGTATCATCCTCCCTTGGTGAAATTATCATGACCAATCTGGTAGAATTTCTGTTCGATGCTGAAACATCAACACTCCAAGGAGAAAACACATAATCTGTGAATCATATAATCAACTTTGTAAACTTTCCCCTTCTTTGTTACTATCTTGATAAAGACTAAAAATAAATTCATGAAATATTTGAATACAAACCTACATGCCTTTACAATTCATGTATGAACAAAAATTGAAACCTTCTATTTTATTCTTCCACAATGCTTATATTCGTGGTATAGTCTACAAATTTGGATATGGTGAATAGTTTGAACATATGACAACTCTTCTTGGAGCAATTGAATTGTGTTGGCTCCCTTCAAATGATAGTGTCCTTAGAATGTTCAATAAAACAAGTACTCCTTTGATGACTAACAACAACTCTCCTTTTTCAAGGAATAACAATGGATATCTTGATTCGATGAAACAATGGCTTCCTTTTTTAATCAATACAAACCAATGGATTGTTTTAAATATTTACAAGTATTGGGGCTAATCGATTTTTTTTTTCTTAGTTGTTGTTTGAAATTTCTACGTTGTCTACAGATTGAAAAATTTCTTATTGAATTTTGACAAAAGGATTATATAGATTCAACCACTAAAATCTACAGATTCAACAATTTCTTACCAAATTTAGGGAAAAATTAGACGGACAATATTCCGCGAAAAAAGTTGAATCAACAATATACTTGTTAAGAGATTAACATGATTATAAACGTAGATCAATTAGAATACCTTGGACTACCGCTTTTTCTTATGGTGGGTACATTGATTTGGTAAATCACAAATTAAATTTGAATTTCAAATATTTTTCTTTTAAATCTTGAACTTTGAATTTTTAATTACAACAATATACTCTTAAGAGATTAACATGTCACTTGCAAGAATTAAACCTAAGTGAGAAGGTTAACCATCATTCTATTGATTTTTCAATAGGCTAGGTTAAGCATGAAGTTCATTTCATTTTAGCATTTGTCTTAACCATAAACAATAATGTTGCAGCAACCAAGATCACAAGAAGAAACACCATGCACAAGAACACAAGAAGTATCCTAGGAAACCCTTCTGAACAAGGGAAGAAAACCCAACCAAATCCTTTTCTATATTCTTCAAGAGAAATACCTTCACCACCAAAAATACCTAGCACACAAGAGGGTGCTCAAACCCTATAAGACTAGCACCCAAGAGAGGTGCACACTTTTCAAAACTCACATGAAATATCTATTTCCTCAATGGGGAATTTACCTTTACTTATACTAACCTGAACCTGTCAATAGAAGTGTCTATTGGCACAACAGGGCCAACCTCACTTGCTTATAATATAATTAATATTAACCATATTAGTTATCTTTTACATTAATTACCAATCACATTAAGGTGGGGCCGACCTGTACCCTTTACATTACAATTAGGGTTACAGGAAGGTATGAATCTTGAACAATATAGCAAGGGATCTGATACACCCACTAGTGCTCATACACTAGGGGCACATCCATAAGGATGTCCATATCTCTAGCTCACTACATTACACAAAAGAACCAGTTCTTCACACGTTCACCTGTTCTCGTCCCCTCATCAGATTTTATTTCTCATTGCATCACACAGGAGAGTCATCTGGAGTTTTTCGTCAACTCTGTTGCGCATAGGAGGCTAATACATCATCTTCATTTCTGTTCTCATGATGATGCACCCAACACTTTGTTATTTCACACATTCACCTTGTGCTCAGCCATAGGCACGTCCAAATCAGCAGATCACCTTTCCCACAGGATAATCATTCGGAGTTCTCCTCAACTCTTTGAATGGAGGAGGTCATATCTATGTTCCATCTCTATCTAAGATTGGAACCACACACCCTTTTCATGGGATTTCTCTCAGGTTTGTAAACTGGATAATATCTCACATGGCTGCAATGATCCGAATCTCATAGGTTTGTAAGATGGAGAATGTCTCACATAGTTGCAATCATCAACACTCCCTCTCAGCTAGGGAGGAATTCTTCATCATGCCAAGTCTCCCATGGATGTACTCTGAATTTTGTCTTGGTTGGAGTCATCAATACTCCCTCTCAAATAGGAAGGCATTCTTCACCAAGTTAGTTTGGTGAATATGTCTGCAATCTGCTCATGTGTAGGAAGGTACTGGATGTGTATGTTTTTCCTCTGCATCATATCTCTGATATAAGAATATTTCATCTCATCGTGTTTTGATCCATGATGAAACACTAGGTTCTGAAGGAGCTTTATACACTGATCTTGGTTATCATCATATGATCCATCTCATGATCCATCTCATGATCAAGTAAGTATGTCAGAATCTTGTGAAGCCATACTGCTTCGCACACTCAATGGTACATACTATGCTTCTATGTTATTCAAGGCCACATAGATTTTGTTTCCTGTTGCATTAGGAAACCATGGAAAACTTCATGGTAGAACATCAATCGGATGTTCTCTTCTTGTCCACTATACTTTTGCTCAATCTAAATCGGCATATCCTGCAAAATCAAGTTCACTATAGAGGCATATCTCAGGCCATATCCAATTGTGCCTTATGTTTTGTTATTGTCTAGTAAGTCTGTCTCGGTTGACTCGTGAAATGACTAAGCATATTCAATGCATGACATGAATCAAGTCTGGTGTTAACCAGATACATCAATGATCCAATCAGTTGTGGATTAGTATCATCTGAATCATCATCAATCTTCTCCTTTTGATTTTATCACGGTGGATTTTTCATTTTGTCATACTTAAACTTCTTTAATATATTCACTGTATATTTTCCTTAACTCAGGAAAATCTCATCAATCCTGTGTTATACTTCTTGTCCCAATAACTAGTGCATCATACTCAAATTATTCATCTTGAATTCAAAAGTCAAGGATTATTTGTATCCAACAACAAGGCTTTCTGAATAAGTCACCAAAATCAGGCTCTCATCACCAACATTGTAATAATATAGGTTTGGATCAGCAACACTCTTGCTGAAACCCAAACTCATCAGGAATCCATCCATATGATATAGTTTCCAACTTACGGATTGTAATATGGATGGAAGTGTATTGGGTTTACTAGATCAAATGTCTCATCATAGACAACTCCCTTTGTTTGTGAGAAACCTCTGGCTATAGATCTCCCTTTGTATTTCTCGACACTTCTATCAATTGCATGCTTGATCTTATAGATCCACTTGGAAGTCATCACAGACTTTTCTTTTGGTATATGAATAATGTCTTATACTGGTATTCTTCTGTTATGGAATCTTTCCATACATGTTCTCCTATTGCTTTTCTATGACAAGAAGGCTCAAAATCAATGATGTGGCTCATGGTTGAAGAGTAGATCGAAAAATATCTTTGTTCTCTCATGATGTGCCTTGAGAGGCTTGTATGTTTCTCTACCTTCTGCAGAGTGAGCCTACGAAGACCCTTTATGACCTACTGCAATATCTCTGAACATATCAACTAGAGCAACTGGATCAGCTAGAATAGTGTATGTCTCCCTCCGAACTATTGAAGGGGGAGAAGGCATTGTCTCACTGTCAATCTCCATTTGAGATTCTATGGATATTTGAAAAGTTATCTCTTCTTCAAGGACAACATATTTTCTTGTCTCAATCTATCTCTGACCAGGGATGTCAATCTGGAATTTCTTCGAAGATTCACTGTTATCCCATAAACATATCCTTTCTCCTTGAAGGGTATGGATTGGACTTCTTCTCTTTGGGTACATGAAAATACATTGAGCACCCAAACATCCTGAAGTGTTCAATATCAGGCTTCACTCCGGTGAAGGCTTCTTTGGGATTTATGTTTTTCAAAGTTTGGTAAAGACTCTTGTTCTGAACATATATTGTGTCATGCATGCTTCTTCCCATAGGATCATAGAAATATTATGATCATGTATTATTGCATTGGTTTCCCTAATGATGGTTCTATTCTTCCTCTTTCTCAAATAGTTTTGAATCCCTCTGAATCAAGTGGCTCCCTCTGAAGGATAAACATATTTCTTTGTTGTTAACCTATCTGGAACAAGAAAACAAGAGGAACCAAAACAAGAATATCTCCTAAAGGAAAATAATGGGTGCATCTCTAGAATCAAAACAATTTAAGGATTGTTGTCACGGCTACAACACCTACTTGTAATGTATCAAACTTTAGAAATATAGGTTAGAGGAATGATAATTACAACAATCAAACCTGGAGTCTTCACTTTGAGTGTGTTGTTCCTCTGAATGTACTGAGATCCCTCTGGATCCATGACTTTAGCAAAACATTCCTTCCTCCTGCAATTTCCCTCATGACAATGATACAAATAATATAAATACAAGTGCATACCTGAGGGTGTTGATATGATTTCTCCAATGGCTCTTGACTGATCTTTGTCTTCTTGACATCTTCATGAAGGAGGTACGTCACAGTGACACCTTTTTGTATCACCCACAATAAGTCTTCCTTTGAAGTATTTTCTTCCAAAAAATTGAATTTGCTTGATCCATCAAGCTTAACTCCCATCATAGTTTTGTTTATCATAATTTTAGATTCTTCACAACCTTTTGTCAACTAGGCTAGAAAACCTAACAGCTAGGCTAGGCGAACACTTTTAGATTTTGTTGGAATTATGACTACCAACAATAATCCTTTGAAATATAGGAGAACATTGGTGAGTTGAAGAGCTCCTTCAATGAGTTGCATAAACCCTAATAATGATTTTTTTGCAGAAATTAGTGAAACCCTAGAAATGCTAGGGCCAAAATTTCAAAATGCTCGGAATTTTGATCTGAAGCTTGATGGAGGTGCATTGAAGGAGGTCGTACACTCCTATGCCCTTTCTAGCCCCAACATCCAAGTTCCAAGTGTTGAAAACCCTAGGAGGGTCGTATGGTTTCTGCAGAAGAGAGAGAGGATGGCTCAAAGTTGTTTGTGCAATGGGTTATTCAAGACCTATGCTATGATACCATTTTTTATTTTTCATTAGGATAGGTTAAGCATGAAGTTCATTTCATTTAGCATTTGTTTTAACCATAAAAAATAATTTTGCAGCAACCAAGATCACAAGAAGAAACACCATGCATAAGAACACAAGAAGTAGCCTGGGAAACCCTTCTCAACAAGGGAAGAAACCCCAACCAAATTATTGGCACAGGGGTAGACCCAGGGTTCAATGCTTCAAAAACGCACCAACAAAACCCTAAATACTGACCCTTTCGGCAACACCTGCAAAGCAGATGAAGTCTCACCCGAGGTAGAGGCAGGGTTGGTTGCATAACTCAAATGTCTGCAACCTAAATGGGACACAGATCTGTGATTACACCACTCTAACAAAGCACTTAGCAGTTAGCATTCATCAATATTTAACCCTTATTCACATCGCAGATCCAAACCCTAATTATAGAACAACGCAGTATTCAACCAGATCTAACACATCTAAGCACTTAGCATATGGGAAGAGATGAGATCTAGCATTCATTTACATCACTAAGCACTTAATATATCATATCGAATTCATCTAAACATTCAATATTGCACTAGGCTTAAATCATATGACTTGTCCTGAGTGACTCTGCTCTGGGTAACTCTGCCTCAAATGTTTCAAGCTTGGCTCGAGTTGCTTCGACCTGCTGCTTCGCTAAAGCCTCCTACTCCGAAAAATCCTCAATCATTGCCTCAGTCATAGGTCCTTCCAAGCGTTGTTCGACTGTAGTGACTGATTGTTCTAGTTCTGCTCCATTGAAAAGTAGGCAAGTTGTATCCTAGAGTGGCTGGAGCTTCTGAGTCACTTCCATGACTTTTCTTTATATGGCATGGACCTGTTGCTGAGTCGTGCACTGTTCTTGGGATATTTTCATTTGCTCGACTGTTGACAAGGGATTCAACTATGCTTGTACTGTTGTTTCTTGTTGCTTTGCTTCCTGGAGCTGTGACTCTAGTGTCTTTAGTTCAGGGTCCTTGGTAAGGTGCTCATAATTTTGCGCACTTCTACTGCTAAGCTGTTTACATTCCAAGGCTAATGCCTTGATTCTCTGGGCTGTGCTTCAGGCAGTTTCTTCTCACTGGTCTCGCACTTCCTATGGAGTGCTTGGAACTGCTTGTAACTCCAATGCCACTACTCTCTGTTGAAGTTGTTGGATGGATGCAACAAGATTCGCTACTTGACTCTCCACTGGGTCTTTTTCTATCTATTCCAAGCCTGTCATAGAGTGAAGTTCTCTATTGACTGCTTCTTTAACTCCAACCTGCTCCGTGAGAAGTTGTTCTTTCTCTTTCTGTATCTACACTTTATCCTCTTCGAACTTGATTTGGAGGTCGTCCTTCTCTTGTTGCGCAACTTGACGTTGTTCTATGACTTCCTCTTGTGCCTACTTCAAGGCCAATGTGGCTTGTTCTTTTTCTTCATGCACACAACGAAGGTGAGCTTCGGTCGCATCAACTATACTAGGGAGTTGGGTAGGCTCATCTCCCAACTATGTTTCTTTTGATGGAAGGGGCCCAGTGGACACTATGCGACTGGAGTGAAGGGCGTGTTGTACTCCTCTCAATTCTGCTTCAATTCTTTCATACATGGCTTCTTGTTTGGCTTCATTTTTCTGCAAAATATCTTCTGAGGCGTCTGATACAATTGCGATAATGAATTCAAAGTCATCGGCCGTGAGCATAGTCTGTAGCTTCAAATTACTACCTTTGGACTTCTTCCACGATGTAGTTTTCATTGGGGAAACCTTTCTTTTCCTAGATGTCTCTGCCTCTTCAAGGGGATTCCTAGGCGGTGTTACTTCGCCCTGCTTCTGCTTATCTTCTTCCCCTTCTTTATCTTCTTTGTCCACTTCATCATCTCCTCCTTCGTTAGGTGAATCTGATGCAATTTCTTCTTATGTGTTGTGTATTTCCTGTACATCTTCCTTCTTATTTTTCCTGCTACTGTTGGGTGCATCATACTCTTCACGAGTAACCACCAGACTTCCAATGAGGTCGGGGTCGGATAGTTCTGCCTGGTTGACTAGTACTAGGAGTTCTTCAGGCCACTCCTTGGTGATTTCCTCCATGTCCTCCTCGGTGAGCTTGTAGTAGGACTGAAGCTCTTCTTTATGCTCGTCTTTGCGTGAAATAATATATATAAAATTCTTATCTACGCGAAATTTCACAACCAGTTTGAATTTGTCCAGGGTGTTCGACATCATACGATGGAAAGACTCAATATCCCTCTTCAACTATAGGTAGTAGGTATGGAATACTATGTTCGACTGTCATTGTTTCCCCATATCACTCGAATAATAGAGCGTGGTGAAATTCGCAGCTAGTGGCTCGAATGACTCAATGTCAGGGAAGGTCACTCCTTCCGACATCTCCCAAGAAATGAACGTGATGAGGATCAACAGCCAGCTAAAGTGGAACTCATAGCCCTGATCTTGAGCTTCGCAAAAATCATGTTATAAATGGTTGATGAGGTAACTCACCCAGTTCATCTGTAGTCCTTCCACGAATTTTCCTGTGAGGTCAACGACAAACCCTGTGACCTGCGTGGGTTTGTTCTTCCTTACTAGCTTACAAGCGATCAACTGGCAGGCTAGGTGCATTGCACCATTCTATATGGAGGCTACCTTGTAGGCTCATGTCCCCTTCTCTACATCATCATAGGTTTCTTTGATCTTCTGCGCCAGAGCACGATCTGCAACCTTCCCTAGATAAAAGTCTTGTGGGTCTGGTCCTTACATGCTCAATCTGGTGATCTTATGGATCAACGCCGGATCAAAGGTGATGTGTTTGTCTAACCATAGATACCCACCATGGAATCATGAAAGTAGGAGTTTAATGCACACATTAACCTCCTGATGCCTTCCAAAATGCGGTATTGTCATCACATTCAAGATAATGGACCTCACGATGTCCATGGTCTACGGCTCGGGGACGATATTCAACTTCTTCCCCTTGGTCTTGGTCAAGTATTTGTGAGGTGTGAGCATGCCATAGCTCTTGCGGTCTCCTAGGTTATAGTCACTGATCTTCAAGGTTGGAATCCTCTCCAACTGCGGTCTGATTGCTTGTATTCCCTTCAGAAGGTACGCAGTGATGACTTTGTAGTCTAAGTCCCTCGGGACATTTTCATGACTCACCACACCGGCTAGGGGTGGGATGTAGTCGGGAAATATGGATGGGATTAACTTCACATTCGCCAAGTCATCATGATTCTTGGTTCTTTTCTCGGTCGCAGCTCAGGATGGTCCAGATCCACGATCATTCGACGGGGAGGCTTTCACTCCTCTCGTCGATGAGGCATGGATACCTGCGGACATCACCTTCTCAGCCATGAGGTCTATTTGAATCTCTTTGATGATTTTTTCTACTGCACTAATTTCATCCGACATGCACACTCGAGATCTGATATCTCAGGTCAGTGAACAATACTCAATGTAACAAAATGGATGGCAAGGTCTCAATGATCACTGTGCGAAATCAACTAGTTCTCTGTGGGCTCGGATAATCACAATTGGTAAAAAGTGTTCTCAGTTCAATGCTTGATAGGATAAATAGACAATGTTGTAATAGACTCTTCCAATGGGAAGGAATGCCTCAATCAATGCAATTCCATCCGTTATGGTGCGGTCCCAATGATCCAAGGGAAAATGTTCCAACAATAACTGTGTTTCTATCCATTCTGGAGCATCGTTATAACGGTCATAATGCCTCCAACGGTCATATTTCTTTGTCGTGACGAAGTGCCAATCTTCGTTGTACTGGTATTCTGGCAGAGTTCAAGTTCTGGAAAACTTCCTTCTGCAAAGTCTTCCCTGGAACTTCTTGAATTTTATTAACTTTTCTCTCTTCTTACTGAGCTTTCTGGCCTTCTTTCCTGTGATCTGAATCATTGGTTTCCTCTTTCCATTATCGTTCGTATCTCCTCTTGGCATGATAATTTCTCACTGTGGGGGGTCTTTCATAGGTTTCAACGGTAATACTTCTTCTCTTTCTGGGGTAGGTGCTCTACTCTCTTGTACAAACATGTGTCTCCAATCTTCTTGTGTCTTTTAAACTTCGACGTCCATATCTTTGGTCTTTAGTAGCTTTGACTGGTACTCTTGTTCTTTCAATAAGTGCATTATTATCCTAGCCATGAAATCTCTTAGTTCTTTCTTTTTCTATTCTAGATCCTCCTCTTATTGTTTCCTTCGTATCTGATATTTCTCAATCCAGGTTTTTGCTAGTAAGATAGCAAATGGGGTGTTGTTCTCAACAAATTTAACGATCTCAAATTCTTCTTCTGTCGAAGTTCCATGAGCACTCATAGATATCTAGGTAAGTCTTCCACATAGGGTTATCATCTTTCCTCTAAATAATCCTATTCCTCCTAATGAAGGAACCATAGTAGGCTTTCCCAAAATTTCCCAAGTTCTTTCTGTCATGATATTCACCTATGTTTCCTCATCCATGACACAGTCTATGTTGAAGTCTCCTATTCTTGTTTCTATGTACTCTTTCTCTTTTAAGATCTCTAATAAGTTGATATCTATGTGATCGTTTAGGGTTTATTTCATCTGTAGTAATACGGTCTCTTATTATTTCTGGGGTTCTATCATATCCTTAGTTTCTTGGCTTGTCTCATAGTTTTCTTGTCTCATATTCATCTTTTCAACCTTAGCAATCATTCTAGGGAAATCCAAAACTTCATGGTCCATAGATTTATAACAAAGACAAATAGGACCTCTACTAAGGAATTCCTTAGCAAGATGTCCCAGTCTTCTGCAACTATAGCAAAGAGTTAATCCTGTCTTTCTTTTAAACAAGCCCCAACATTTCCTGTACTACGCACTGGGATCACAGTAACTAACCTGAAAAAAATTCTTTCTAGGATCCTGCATCCATTTGTTAGTCCAAACATTCTTTCTATGCATAGGAATAACATATATTTCATTATTTCTATCAGATCTATTCATATCAAGTCTTCTTTCTTCTAGTTGTACCCTAGTTTTCAGACTAAGACAAAATTTATCAAACATACCTAGATTCATTCCTTCGAAATAAAATTTTTCACTTATCTTACCTTTCTCAGAGCACAAAGCTTCAAGATCTTACCTCTTTTCTTCAGATTGGACTTCTCTTCTTAGCATAGAGCTTTGCAAGTTAAGTAGATTATTGCGCACTAAAGTAGCAGTGTTGGCACAGGGGTAGACCTAGGGTTTAACTCTTCAACAATGCACCAACAAAACCTTAACTATCGACCCTTTCGGAAACACCTGCGAAGCAGATGAAGTCTCACCTGAGGTAGAGGTAGGGGTGGTTGCAAGATTTAGGTGTCTGGAACCTTAGCTGGGACACAGATCTGTGATCCTAACACTTAGAAAACACTTTAGCATATATCATTCATCAGTATTTAACCCTCATGGCACTTCGCAGATGGCACGGAGCACCACAACATTCACATAGATCTAGGTTAAGTTAGCACTTAGCAACAACAAAATAGGTCTAGCACTCAACACTTTCATATATGTCAGATCTACAGCCATACATCTAAGAAGCACAAATCAAAGTAGATCTATCTAAGTATATCATAGCAAAGCACATAGCATAATCATGTCAAAGAACAACACATGGAAAGAGACAACACATTAGGTCAAGGCACTAAGCACAACACATAGGTTTACCGTGGGTCACCCCGACCCTGGGGCTACATCCACAAAGTATTCTTCTTCTTTATTATCTTTGGTCAATCTGATTACAACATAGAGCTCAAACTTGTACTCTACATAGGACATGAGATCTGCATGCACCTCTCTAGATCCTCCTTCCCCGAGTAGATCTAGCACAGAGATTTCTTACAATCCGTGCACTCAACACTTACATCACTTGCACTCAGCTCTGCAAGTTGGTCACACAGTATACACAAAGCCTTTACTAGCACTTAGCTTCTTGGCCTTTCTTACATTGCCTAGCTACTTATTTATACTTTACAAAATAGGCCTAAACATGGGTAAACCCATGGGCTGACATCCCATACCCATTACATTATCCCCCAAAATCCAAAAAGGACCCAACAAAGGGGTCTAGCTTCCACGATCTTTGCTTCGCGTTGCGCTCCATATTTGACAAGTTGTCGAAGTTCCAAAAACGGTCAAATATGACCAAGTGTTTCCTCAAACTTGTTCAAGGGCCAACATGCCCCCAACACTCACCTGTGACTCGTCTCGAGTCACTGAGATATGGGTAAAGTTGCCTCAAAGGTCTCGAGCTGCTTTGACTTGTCTCTATGCTACTGATTCTTGCTCATCGAACTCCTAAAGAACCGCTTCACTGATAGGCCCTTCCAGTTGCTGCTTGGTTGTAACAACTACTTGTTCCAGTAGTGTTCCTTGGCCTTCAATTTATTCAAACAATATATAGGCATCCTCCTGGCTCGGCTGGAGTTTCTGGGTGACTTTCATCACTCTGTTCTGCATGGTAAGAACAAGTTGTTGGGCAGTTTGTTGTTCCTGGGATCTCTTCATCCTCTCGATAGGTGACAGGAGCTTGAGTTGTGCATGTACTGTATCTGCATGCTACTTCGCTTCCTAGAGTTGGGACTCTAGTTTCTTCAACTCTGGGTCTTCATATAGTTTCTCATATATCTGCACGCTTTTGTTACTTAGTTGTTTGCATTCTGCAACAAGTTTTCTAATCCTCTCGACTACACTCTGAGCGTCCAATTCTTGTTGGTCGCGCACTTCTTGCAGATTCGGTGGTATGGTCTGAAGCTCTAATTCCATGACCCTTTGTTGAAGCTGCTGAATAAATTCAGCTAGCTTCATCACTTGATGCTCTATGGGCTCTTCAACCTTCTGCTCTAAGATGGTCACAGAGAGAAATGCTTTGTTGATGGCTTCTTCAATTCCGATCTACTTCGCGAGCAACTGCTCTTTCTCTTTTTGGACCTTCTCTCGGTATTATTCAAATTTTTCTTGGAGATCATTCTTCTCTTGTTGCACTGCTTGACATTGCTCAATAATTTCTTCCTGTGCCTTCTTGAGGGCCTAGGTGGCCTACGCTTTTTCTTCCTGAGCATATCGAAGGTGTACTTTGACTATATCAACAATCTGGCAAAGCTGGACTGATTCATGTCCTTCTTATGTTGTTCCTTCTGGGAGAGGTGTAGTAGGTATTGCTCGGCTAGACTGGAGTGCCTATTGTACTCCTTGGAGCACGATCTCAATATGGCTATACATTTGTTCTTGCTTCGCTTCCTGCTTCTCTATTATTTCCTTTGAAGCATCATTGATCACTACAACAATGAAATCAAAGTCATCCAACGTGAGGGAAGTTCGCATCTTAGTTACAGGGGTTCTTGGTTTCTTTATGGAGGAAGACTTCAGAGGTGAAACCTTCCTTTTCTTGGATGAGTCTGTTTCATCCCTGGGTGGTGGTACTTCAACTTGTTGTTGTTCAGATTCTTCACCTTCTTCGTCATCACCTTCTTCATCTTGCGTAATGGAAGTCGTCCTTACAGATATGTTATCTATATTCTGAACCTCTTCGGGCTTCTTTGTCTCCTTTGTATTCTTTGTTCTATTGGGACCAGGTGTATCTTGCGCAGCTTCTGGGCTGTCGATGTCTAAAATTTCTGCGGGGTTTGCTGAAACAAGGAGGTCCGCCGACCATTCCTTGGTGATCTCTTCCAGGTCTTCTTCTGTTATCTTATAGTAGGAATAGAGCTGTTCTTGGTGCTCATCAGTGTGTGGGGTTAGGTATATAAAATGGCAGTCCGCGCTGAACTTTATCAGAGGTCGAAACCTCTGTAAAGTGTTTGGGGTTATGCAAGGTTCACTCCTTATGGCTTCTTTCAGTTGATTATAATATACGTGGAAAACAACATTCGATTTACGTTGCTTGCTCATGTTGTTCTAGTACCACAAGGTACTAAACTTTGCAACTAGTGGCTCAAAGGGGTCAAGGTCCGGGAAAGTTGTGCCTTTTGGTAGCTCCCATGCAAAAAAGGCGATCAGTATCAGGAGCCAACTAAAATGGAATTTGTGCCTCTGATCCTGAGCTTCTCTGCAGTCAATCTCTAGTTGATTCACCAGGTACTTTGCCCAGTTCATCTGTAGTCCCTTTGCGCACTTTCCTGCGAGGTCAACTACGAAGCCTAATACTTGTGTGGGGAAATTCTTATGTACCATATTCTCTGCGATTAATTGGCATGCGAGGCACACTGCGCCACTTTCAATAGAAGCTACCCTGTAGCCTCTTGCGCCTTTCTCAACATCTCCATAGGCCTCTTTTATCTTCTGCGCAAGAGAGCGGTCAATGGTCTTTCCATGATATTACTCATGGGGATCAAGGCCCTGCATGCTAAGCCCGGTGATCCTATTGAACAGCGTCGGATCAACAGTTATGCGGCGTTCTAACCACATGTATCCTCCGTGGTAACTTTCTAGAAGTAACTTTACACAAGCATTCACCTCCTGGTGTCTGCCAAAGTGCGGTATTTTCATAATGTTTAGCAGAGTAGACTGCGTGAGGTTCATCGTCCATTGTTGTAGGATGAGCTTCGAGTTCTTGCCCTTATTTCACGTCAAGTACTTATACAGGGCAAGCATGGTATAAAATTTACAGTCCCCCAGGTTGAAGTCGCAAAACTTCAACGCTGTAACCTTGTCTTGATCTGCACGGTAGGTGCGTACTCCCTTCGGTAAATATGTAGTTACTATGGTATATTCAAAATCTCTAGGGACAAAGTCCCTGTTAATCTCACCACTCAGAGGGGGTATGTAAGATGGTAGAATGGATGGAACTAACTTTGCATTGGCTATGTTGTCCTTATACTTAGTTCTCCTCTCTGTGTCAGCTCGAGATGTTCCAACTCGAGTAGTCGACGAGGAGGATTGCACTCCTCTCGTCGATGAGGCTTGGACTCCTGTGGAAATTCTTCTTTCCGATAAGACTCTCTCAATCATTAAATTGAGAAGGACTTCTATGATGGATTCCTCAAGCGCAGTGAGCTCGTCGGACATACGCACTCGGGAAAGATAAGCGGGGTCACGATGATCTCAAAACACTGCACTAGGGTGAACGATTTGCTTGCAATGATCACTATATACAATTACGAGTTATGCGGGCTTCGAGTTTTCAGTTGGAAAAAGTGTTCTTCGTGCGTGGCGCGACGAGATAAATAGGAAATTCATCAATGGTTTGGTTGCAATGGGTATGAATCTTTCGTGAACATTGATCCATCCGTTATGGCACGGTCCAATGGTCTGGTGGTGATCCTTTAATGTGTTTCTGTCCATTCGGGACGGAAGTCAAACAGGTATATCGGTCCAACGGTTATATTGTTGCACCATGGCGAAGTGCCAGATGTCGTTGTTCTGATATCTCGGCGAAGCTCAATTCTTGTGATCTTTCCTTCTATGAATTTTCCTCTGGAACCTTCTGTAACTTTTCGATATTGGCTCTCTTCTTACTTAGCTTCCTATGCTTCTTCCTAGTGAGCTTTGTCTCGGTCATCCTTTTTCCATTCTGAGTCTTATCTTTTCTCGACATAGTCACTTCGCACTGCTGAGGTTCTTTCTTCAGATCCAAGAGTAATACTCCTTCATGATATGGATTAGATATTTCGATCTTTTGTGGTTCCTCTAACGCTCTTATAGCTTCAACATCCAGATCCCTGGTGTTCAACAACTGAGATTTGTTCTCTTGTTCTTCCATCAAGTAGGCAATCCTTCTAGTCATAAATTCCATGAGTTCTTGCTTCTTCTGTTCTAGGGATTCCTTTTATTCTTTTCTCCGGATCTGGTCTTTTTCAATCCAGATCTTGCCTAACAAAGCTGGAAATGGGGCACGGTCCTCAATAAATCTAATGAATTCGAACTCTTCCTTCGTCGAAGCTCCATGGGTACTCATAGCTATCTGGGTAATTATGCCACATAGGGTGACCATTTTTCCTTTAAACAACCTTATTCTTCCTAGTGAAGAAACCATAGCAGGCCTTCCTAGGGTTTCCCAAGTACTTTCTATCATAATGTTCATCTGTGTTCCCTCATCTAGAGCACAGTCGATGTCGAAGTCTCCTATTCTTACTTCGATTTACTCCTTTTCTTTGAAGATCTATGACAAACTGGCATATTTATGTTCATCTAGGGTTTCTTTCATTTTCAGTAACATAATCTCTGATTCTTTCTGGGGTTCTTATATAATCTTAGTCTCATGACCTTGCTCCATATTCATCTTCTCAAGTCTAGTAATCATTCTAGGGAAATCCAGTACTTCATGGTCCATAGCCTTACAACAGAGGCAACTAGTGTTTCTCCTAGGGCATTCCTTACCAAGATGTCCTGTTCTTATACAACTGTAACAAAGAGTTAATCCTCTCTTTCTCTTCCATGATCCCCAACTTTTCTTGTATTGTGTGCTAGGATCATGATGGCTAGCCTGCAAAAATTTCTTTCTAGGATCCTGCATCCATTGGTTAGTCCAAGAACTCTTTCTATGCATAGGTATAACATATCTTTCATTATTCTTATCAGATCTATTCATATCAAACATTCTTTCATCTAACAATGCCCTAGTTTTCAAGCTAGGACAAAATCTATCAAGCATACCTAAATCCATACTTTAGAAACAAAAAATTTCACGTCTTTTACTTCTATAGATTACAAAGCTTCCAGATCTAAGAACTTTTAACTATTCTTACCTTTATCAGAGCACATAGCTTACAGATCTTACCTCTTTCTGTTGATTTTACTTAGAAACTTCCACTTTAACCTTTCTTAGAGCACAAAGCATTCAAATCTGACTTATTTTCTTAAGATCTATCCTTCCTTCTTCAACACAGAGATTTTCAGATCAAGTGGATCACTGCGCACTAGGGCACAGGTCCATGCATAGAGATTTTACAATTTCAGGATGAACTTTCTGCACAAAGATTCTTCTTCCTTAGTTGCTAGTAATCACAGTTTTAGGGTCCTAACAACAAAACCATTTGTTGGCAGAGGGGCAGACCCAGGGTTCAACGCTTCAACAGTGCACCAACAAAACCCTAACCACCGACCCTTTCAGCAACACCTGCAAAGCAGATGAAGTCTCACCCGAGGTAGAGGTAGGGGTGGTTGCAAGACTCAGGTGTCTGTAACCTTATTTGGGACACAGATCTATGATCCTAACACTAGAAAACACTTTAGCATAGATTATTCATCAGTATTTAACCCTCATGGCACTCCGCAGATGGCGGAGATCACCGCAACATTCACTTAGATCTAGGTTAAGTTAGCACTTAGCAACAACAAAATAGGTCTAGCACTCAACACTTTCATATATGTCATATCTACATCCATACATCTAAGAAGCAAAAAGAAAAGTAGATCTATCTAAGTATATCATAGCAAATCACATAGAATAATCATGTCAAAGCACAACACATTAGGTCGAGGCACTGAGCACAACACATAGGTTTACCGTGGTTCACCCTCACCCTGGGGCTACGTCCACACAGTCTTCTTCTTCTTTATTAGCTTTGGTCAATCTGATTGCAACACAAAGCTCAAACTTGTACTCTGCATAGGACAGGAGATCTGCGTGCACCTCGTCGGATCCTCCTTCCCCGAGTATATCTAGCACAAAGCTTTGTTACAATCCGTGCACTCATCACTTACATCACTTGCACTCAGCTCTGCAAGTCGGTCACATAGTATACACAAAGCCTTTATTAGCACTTAGCTTCTCGAACTTTCTTACATTGCCTAGCTACTTATTTATACTTTACAAAATAGGCCTAAACATGGGTAAACCCATGGGCCAACATCCCATACCCATTACATTATCCCCCAAAACCCAAAAAGGACCCAAGAAAGGGGTCTAGCTTCCACGATCTCCGCTTTGCATTGCGCTCCATCTTTGACAAGCTGTCGAAGTTCCAAAAATGGTAAAAAATGACCAAGTGTTTCCTCAAACTTGGTCAAGGTAAAACAAGCAGATCTATGCACAAATCTTTCTTTTCTTCAGTTCCCAGCAATCACAGTTTCAGGTCCCTGCAATGGAACCATTTGTTGGCACAGGGGTAGACCCAGGGTTCAACGCTTCAACAACGCACCAAAAAAACCCTAACTACCAGCCCTTTCGGTAACACCTGCGAAGCAGATGAAGTATCACCTAAGGTAGAGGCAAGGGTGGTTGCAGGACTCAAATGTCTGCAACATATCTAGGACACAGATCTATGATTACACCACTCTAACAAAGCACTTAACAGTTAGCATTCATCAGTATTTAACCCTTATTCACATCGCAGATCCAAACCCTAATTATAGAACAACGCAGTATTCAACCATATCTAACACATCTAATCACTTAGCATATGGGAAGAGATCAGATCTAGCATTCATTTACATCACTAAGCACTTAATCTATCATATTGGATTCATCTAAACATTCAATACTGCACTAAGCTTAAATCATATGAATAATATAACAACCATAATGCACAAATAAACCATAGCACATTATATATGTGGTTCACCCTAGTGTGGGGCTATGTCCACCAACTCTTCTCTTCTTTATTATCTTATGTCAATCTTCCACAAGTACAGAGCCCAAAAAACCTACTCCGCGTGCATAGGACAAGAGATCTGTGTGCACCTCACCAGATCCTCCTTCCCCGAGCTAGGTTTAAGCACAAATCCTTCTTACAATCACTTGCACTTAGCTCTGCAAGTCTTAACACATAGTATGCACAAATCCTTTGCAATCACATAGATAAAACTCTAGCACTTATCATCTTCGCCTATTACCCTTAACACCTAGCATCACACAACTTACTTAGATCGCCTAGCTTTCTATTTATACATTACAAAATGGGCCTAAACATGGGTAAACCCATGGGCCGACATCCCCATACCCATTACATAAACCCTAATCCCAAAGATTCCCTAAAAAAGGGTCGAGATCCCACGATCTTTGCTTCGCCTTAGGCTCCGCCTTCAACCATCTTGTCAAAGTCCCAAAAGTGGTCAAACATGAACAAGGTTCTCCAAAACTTGGTCAAGGGCCAACAAAATCCTTTTCTATATTATTCAAGAGAAATACCTTCACCACCAATAAGACCTAGCACACAAGAGGGTGTTCAAACCCTATAAGACTAGCAGCCAAGAGAGGTGCACACTTTTCCCAAGAAGATGTACTTGCTGAAATTTCCAAACTCACATGAAAGATCTATTTCCTAAATGGAGAATTTACCTTTAATTATACTAACCTAAACCTATCAACATAAGTTTCTATTGGCATAACAGGTCCGACCTCACTAGCTTATAATATAATTAATATTAACCAGATTACTTATCTTTTACATTAATTACCAGTCACATTAAGGTGGGGCCGACATGTACCCTTTACATTACAATTAGGGTTACAGGCAGGTCTGACTCTTGAACAATATAGCAAGGGATCTTATACACCCACTAGTGTTCATCCACTAGGGGCACATCCATAGGGATGTCCATATCTATGGCTCATTGCATTACACAGAAGAACTAGTTCTTCACACGTTCACCTGTGCTCATCCACATGCACATCCCCTCAACAGATATTATTTCTCACTGCATCACACAGGAGAGTCATATGGAGTTTCTTGTTAACTATGCTGCTAAGAGGAGGCTAATACATCATCTCCATTTCTGTTCTCATGACGATGCACCCAACACTTTAGGATTTCACACGTTCACCTTGTGCTCAGCCACATGCACGTCCAACTCAGCAGATCACCTTTCCCATAGAATAATCATTTGGAGTTCTTTTCAACTCTCTGAATGGAGGAGGTCATCTCTATGTTCCAGTTCTGTCTTAGATAGGAACCACACACCCTCTTTAGGTGCTTTCTCTCAAGTTTGTAAGCTGGAGAATATTTCACATGGCTGCAATGATCCAGATCTCACAGGTTTGTAAGCTGGAGAATGTCTCACATAGTTGCAATCATCAACACATTCCTCTCAACTACTCAAACTAAATCCAATTAACTATTTTTAATAGTTATTTATATGAATGTGACTTTTGCATTAAACTATATATACTATTGAGAAGGTATACTCATAGTAAAACTATTTGAATAATTCAAAACTGTCTTAATTCATTTTTCATCTTCTCTATATACTATGAGAAGGTATACTCATAGTAAAACTATTTGAATAATTCAAAACTGTCTTAATTCATTTTTCATCTTCTCTGGGTGGGAACATTTCAATATATTTTTCCAATTTGTTATCACAACTGGTGCTTTGTTTGATGAATAGACCATTGAATTGTGAAATTACTATCACTAACAACATGATTACTTTTCTAAATATGCAAATAGTATTAGGACTTGTTTGATATTAAGTGGTGCGTGAAAATGTAAAAATACAAGAAACGACATCAAATTAAGTTTTAAAAAACTTCAGATTATGCCTCTTTCTTAGTGATGATATTTCTTCCAACGTTCTATTAGCAATTTATGTTATATATAGTATCAAAGGATATGTTATACATATTTTCTAACTTGTTTGATATATTTTTATTCCTTCTTTATTTTTCCTAAATATATTTTCTATATAACTTATTATATATCGTTTTCGTAATTTTACCTCTCTTAATAAAAGTATTGAAATGTACATTTCATCTTTTTGATATATTTCCAAACTATATTTTTATAATTGAAAAAATGATAAATATTTTGTTATCAATTTCAATTATATTATATGATAGAGATGTAAAATTTGGGATACATAAGAACTTAACTTTTTAAATATCACACCAAACCTATTCTCCCAATTGTTGTAACATTGTGTTTGGTAAAACGAGTGGAGGTTGCTTTGGATGGATAGGAATATAATGACCCCATTGATTATATGAATGAATGACCACAGTTGACTCTATGTTTAGTTGAATGAGTGATGCAAGCTTGAAAGGGTACAAGTGTAGTGGCCAAAAGGGTTTGGACAAAAGCTTGATCGTGCTATTTCTCTTAGTATAATATTAACCTCAAATGTAGATTGTAAACCTTGCCAAGGCGATCTCTTAGTATCTTCACTTTGATGGTGATAAATATATGTATAAATATTTGGTCACTATTATATTTTTCATGAAATTTTTTAGTGAGAAATTTCGATTTCCAAATCATTGATTATGAAAAAAAAAAATGTTGGACACATGCTTGAAAGTTTATTGCCTTGAGCAACAAGATTTGGCCCTACAGTGAAATCAATGCATTCTTTGCCCTCCAAACAATGATAAGGGTTGCTATGAAAATAGGGTGAAATTGGTACATTGTACTCCCTTCAAACGATGAAAGTTGTTATGAAAAGGGTTTTGATATCAATATTATGAAGAGTCTTATTCGATAACAATATTCAATTTAAGTATAATGAAATATACCTTTTCACAAGGATAAAATATAATTGATAGTAATAAATACATTGATTGATACCATTCTTAATATTATATAAATACCACTTAATATGTACAAGTTGTGGTTTTAGCTAAAAAATGACCTCCACAAATCCACGTGACATTGTTCAAGTGCCATTTGGGATTGGTTAATGATAAAACAATGGGATGTACCGAACAACTTATAAGCAAAGTGTTTGTTTGGATTTAGTATCCATGTATGATGAACATGCACCATTGATTAAAAAATACATGCTAGGTTCATATCATGGTTGTGCATCCAACTTAGTTTCATTAACCATCTCTTCACAAGAAATCGAGGTATCTATTAGAGGTAGTTCAATTATGATTAAGATTAGAGGTATTTCAATTATGATTAAGGCATGGGATTTAGTTAGAAATTTATCCAACATTGTTTCCTTTATAGTTTTTGTTGGTTTAATATATAGATCATATTCTTACATGAGCATGATCCATCTGGACCATTTACAATTGAGTTCAATTTGTTTCAGAGTAGGGACTAAGATTGTTTTAGAGTAGGGATTAAGAGAGACATAAGAACAAAAAATTGAACCTTGTGGCCTTGGAAGTAATGTAAAAGAACTCTAAGGCTTTATCTAATGAATAACTATGTTTTTATAGTTGTTAAGTAGTTCAATTGATGGGTCTTCAAGTTCTGGATTATGAAGTAGATTGGCCTAATGTTTTCTTCATTATCATTTTGTAATAAAATTGTAGAAATAGTCTCCTCTGATGAATTAGTGTATATGACAAAGTCATTGGAGAGTTTAAGAATAATCAACAAGGGGGTGGAAGCAATAGCTAGTTTGATAGACTCAAAATAATGACTTGTGGGAGGGTCCCATTTGAACTTAACATCTTTCTTTATTAACTAATATAAAGGTTTGACAACTTGTGTGAAATCAGGAATGAAGCGCCTTAGAAAATTTATCTTTTTGAAGAAAGATTGCATCTCCTTATTGTTGGTAGGTAAAGGCAATCTTTTGATTTCTATCACCCTCTCAGGATCATCGTTGACAACGTCTTCAAACATGACGTGACCAAAGAGATTTCCTTTAGTAACAATAAAGATAATCTTCATAGGATTTAAAGATATGTCGAAATTGTGACATCAAAGAAGGACTTGTCTGAGGTGGGCCAAGTGGCTACCTCATTCATTGGAAAATGCAGTAAGGTCATTGAAATATACTACAATGATTTTTCCCATCAATCCCATAGAGGCAACTATGATGGCATGTTGAAAAGTACTTTCAACATTAATAAGATCGAAACACATATTTTGGTAAGCATATGTCTCCCTATGAGTAGTGAATGTGGTTTTGTGACTATTAGAGGGTTTGGCGACTATCTAATTATATCCTAATAAGCCATCTAAGAGGGACATCATTTGGTCTCTAGAAACTTGTTGGAGGATCTCCTTCATGGGTGGGACAAGATATTTGTCTTTCAAGGACACCTTATTTAGATATCGAAAATCAACACATAATCTAATATCCCAAGTTTTCTTCCCAGCTGGAACCAAATTGGATACCCATTATGAGTAGCATATAAGATATATGACCCTTGTAGTTTCCATCTCATCTAACTTATCCCTAATGGTATGGTCTAAGGTTGGGTTATTATTCTTTTGTTTTTTCTTGTAAGGATTTGAATAAGGAATTATGGTATGCCATGAACTATCTATTCCATATCAAAGACTTTGAGGTCTTTGTAAGACCAGGCAAAAACATCCTTGAACTCTAACTAGAGTTTGGTGAATTAAGTGATCTCACTTGGAGAACAAAGTGATCCTACACAAATCCTCTTTAGATATTATTTATCTCCTAGGTTTATGGGAGGGTTTCCTTGCACCTTCCTAAATGATTTGTTGTTAATATTAGGTGCAGAGGTAGAAGCATCATTGGAATCAAACATGGATTCCAACATGGACAATCTAGGGGGTATTTTATTAATTTTGAGTTGGATAATGTCATTGATGTCCTCTTCTAATTATTGACTAATATGGAAGTATTCAAATTCCCCTTTGTTTTGAAGGAATCTATATATTTGTTCATCATAATCAAATACTTGCTAAGCATCAAAATTATTAGGTAACATAGGCCTATGTAATATTTTTACTTTGATATCATGAATGGGCCTTATGAAATTGGATGTAAAGCATGAGCCAACCCGGGCCATAGTATATGTTATGTGTTTTGTATACCTAGGTATGAATTGAATGTTAAATAATAACTTCTCAATAAGTTCCTTATCCTTTCAGTAGTATTTTTTGGGGATGAGGGTTATGAACTGCATATTTCTCTCTAATTTGGTTCACAACTAGTTTTTGATCCTCACTAACTAGCAAACACCAAATTCCTAATTCTAAAACCATTTGGAGGCCTTTAAACTAATGCTTCATATTCATTCATGTTACTAGTGTTTGGGAACTCTTATCACAAAGAGAAAGGTATGGATTTCCCCTTAGGATCACATAGAAGGAATTTGGCACTAGATCCCTACTTGGGCTTGGCACCATAATATGGTCCAAATGAATTCATCCTACTTGGGAAGAGGAACCTGGATATGTTCTTTAGACAATACAATATAGGTATTCATTCTCATGTCTTGGAAAGACACATGTTTAGCGTTGTAAGAAGAAAGTAAAACTTACTCTCATTACTTGGGTTCTATCCTAATCGTAAATTCCACCCCTTTATGGGGGAAGGTGAAGTGGGTTGCTTCCATGAATTCATAGCCTTGTTTAACCTTAGTGTACTACTCAATTCTAAAATCATACCTTATGCCTCAAATATTCCATCTATGATAATGTGTATCTACATGCTCTCATTAAGAGCTTGGCTAAATTTAATGGACAAGTAATTGATATATCCAATAGTCTCTACCTTT
Source organism: Picea engelmannii (assembly GCA_009831015.1). Taxonomy (NCBI): domain Eukaryota; kingdom Viridiplantae; phylum Streptophyta; class Pinopsida; order Pinales; family Pinaceae; genus Picea; species Picea engelmannii. The sequence continues at coordinate 830,902 of ML776613.1, forward strand.
CTCGAATCCAAAGCAATATGTATTTACAAGGATTGGTGCATTCAAGGCCCAATCTCATAATAATCGAAGATTTATGACACTATGCTTTGATCCAATGTCTATGACATAGTGATGGAGCACAAAATAAAAAAATATTCACTTACACATAGAAGGGAGGAACTCTTAAGTCTAAATTGATGACATCATATGCCTCCTTTGTCTGAGAGGAGGCCTCTTTGGAAGGTGAAACTCTTGGTTCTAATCATGTAAGAGGAGGATCTCGTAGGACACAAGAGAGGCTCTCAAATCGAGTAGGTGTACTTGTTGTACCCACAACAATCCCCCCATTTCTTTTAGCCCTCACTAGCTAAAGAAATGAGGCCACTACCAGTCCTTATATTCAAATGCCTGACCTCACCTACAATTGGGTGTCACCTTTCTTCATTGGCTTACTTGGATAATAATGGGAATTATTCAGGAGCACTCAGTTAATGAACCTATTATAAATCATCTTGTTGAATCTTGTACCAATGTCTCTCTTCCAATCGGTATCAAGACCTTTAAAATGTATCAATTGAGTGATGTGTTGGTACCCCAACTATAGTTTAATTAGGTACAATATTTCCCATTGTATGTTGAAAGTTGAAAAAGTAGCATAGTTGGTATGGTGATGCATCTCGGGTAACTAACACCCATTTATTTTTTTACTGATAACCCCTTACTTGCATAATAGACCCAAAACCTCACTGCATTTTACACAACCACATCTAAAAGAGGCTAGGGTTGTATTCTCTCATGTTTCTAATTAAATTTAACAGGGAACATGGCCTACCGTGTGGCTGATCCAGGGGATCAAATTTTGCTCAAAATTCAAAGTGCTCAAAATCACTTCAAATCGAACAAGTGTGTAGGCCTCATCATCACGAACCCAACGCAACTTGAACGGGTTCAAACGGACATCGGATGAGTGAGATATCACATTCTGTTCAAATTGTCAAACATGCAAAAAACAATTTGCTAACTGTACAATCCGTACAGTTGCTGACGTGGCAAGGCCGTACACTGACATGGCAAGTGTTGAGTTGGCAGACAGTTGGCAGTTGTGAGGTCAAATCATTTCTCGACACGTGGCACATTTTTGACAAGTGGGATGGTGCCACGTGGCCCAGACATGGGTTGCCACGTGGCACCGTATTTAATTTGGTTTGGTTGTTTAAAATTATATGGAGTCCATGGGGATCGAACCCCGGACCTCCTGCCATGGTGGAGCGCCTTCACACGGTGTGGGTTACTAATAACCCACGTGTTGTTTCTTGTTATGTATATGGTATTTATATTTAAGTTTGAACTATGGTATGGTTTGGGCGTGGTCTGGGCTGGGGCTAAGCCCCAGCCCCCATTCATATGCAGATCACCATACGACCACACCGTGCACACATTTCAAATGGATTCAAAGCCCTGCGCGCCTGGACACTTGTCGTTTTCCCATAAGTTTTAAAACTTACCCCTTTTGTGTGCGGGGGACACGGTCATATGGACCATGTGCTCAATGACTTTGCGGTTAGGGGGCTAGGTTCCCTAACCGTTCTACAGTTGTGCACATTTTTCGGTTATGTGCCTGGTGCTAGGTTTAAGCATGGAAAAACGCACAGAGGCTAGGTTGGACACACAGAGGTGCATTTTGGCGATCCAGACATAGCAAGTTTGAAGGGGAACTTCCAGGAAGCCTATCTTCTTCAATTTTTGGCCAAATCAGGTGCCAAAAAAGCCCAGCTAGGGGTTTTTGGACGCTCTGAAGTCACTGGAGCCATCTATTTGGAATTTTGAGCATTGTAAAGCACATATTTTATCACTTTGATCAAATAATATCAAAAGATCCATTGGAAGCTGGACCAGGAGATGTAGCCCAAGAGAGGGTTGAACTCCTTTATCATTTGTTGTGTTATGTGTTTACTGTTCACTATATTTGTTGGTTATTATTTGCATCTTGAATGTGTAATTTTCTCTGAAATTTGTGTTTGCAAATTGATCCTTTTGCATAAGCACACTTAAATAAAACTTTACAAATATTTTCAAGAATACAAGCCTTAATCATTTTCAGATCAAGTTGGTATCAGAGCCTAGGTTTTTGAAGGCTTGATTATTTGCAAGTGTTTGTTTTCTGATGCTCACAAGGTTGAAACTCACAAGAGGAGAAGGTCAACTTGTAGAGCCAAGTTCTCATCCTTCAAGAAGAAAGATTATATTATCACCTCAAGCTTCAA
>ML776613.1:838020-863582 GCA_009831015.1 Picea engelmannii
TTCATTGAACAAATTCAGTCGATACATCAAATGGTACAAGAACAGTTGGAAAAGAGTCAAGCCAAGTACAAGACAAGACATGACAAGCATCGTGTTGATCACAGTTTCCAAGTTGGAGATGAAGTTTGGCTTTACATTAGTAAGGAGAGGCTTAAAGGATAAGGTAAAAAACTGAAACCAATTAGATATGGTCCTTTCAAGATTCTTGAGAAGATTGGTAACAATGCCTTCCGTTTGGATTTGCCTCCTTATATGTAAATGTATGCAATTGTTAATGTTGAGAATTTGAAATTGTATGAGACTCCTTTGATTGATGATCAAGGAGAACATGTTCAGATTCCTTCTATAGATGATTTCTCCCCAGAATATCTTACAGAACTGCATGAAGACACAATCCTTGACAGGAGGATGAAAACTTCAAAATGGGGAAATGTGGAATATCTTCGAATTGGTCTTAAAGGCACAAATCCAAGCAAATCCAAGTGGATTGAGGTTGGGAAGGTGAGGGAACTATACCCTCATATTCAGATAGACTGAAAGTAGAATTTTGGAGGTCCAAAAGCTTTCCAATGGGGAGGTGTGATCTAGGGGATCAAATTTTGCTCAAAATTCAAAGTGCTCAAAATTGCTTCAAATCAAACAGGTGCGTAGGCCTCATCGTCACGAACCCAATGCAACTCGAACGGGTTCAGACAGACATCGGATGAGTGAGATATCGTGTTCTGTTCAAATTTTCAAATAGGCAAAAAAAAATTTGTTGATTGTACAGTCCGTACAGTTGCTGACGTGGCAGGGGACGTACACTGACATGGAAAGGTCGTACGCTGACATGGCAGGTGCTGAGTTGGCAGACAGTTGGCAGTTGTGAGGTCAAATCATTTCTCGACACGTGGCACATTTTTGACAAGTGGGATGGTGCCACATGGCCCAGACATGGGCTGCCACGTGGCACCGTATTTAATTTGGTTTGGTTGTTTAAAATTATATGGAGTCTGTGGGGATCGAACCCCGGACCTCCCGCCATGGTGGAGCGCCTTCACACGGTGTGGGTTACCAATAACCCACGCGTTGTTTCTTTTTATGTATATGGTTTTATTTATATTTAAGTTTGAACTATGGTATGGTTTGGGTGCGGTCCGGGCTAGGGCTAAGCCCCAGCCCCCATTCATATGTGGATCACCATACGACCACACCGCGTGCGCATTTCAAATAGAGTCAAAGCCCTGCATGCATGGACACTTGTCGTTTTCCCATAAGTTTTAAAACTTAGCCCTTTTGTGTGCAGGGGGCACGGTCATATGGACCATGTGCTCAACGACTTTGCGGTTAGGGGGCTAGTTTCCCTAACCATTCTACAGTTGTGCGCATTTTGCAGTTATGTGCCTGGTGCTAGGTTTAAGCACAGAAAAATGCGTAGAGGCGAGGTTGGACACACAGAGGTGCATTTTGGCGATCCAGAGACAACAAGTTTGAAGGGGAACTTCCAGGAAGCCTATCTTCTTCAATTTTTTGCCAAATTAGGTGCCGAAAAAGCCCAGCTAGGGGTTTTTGGACATTTTGAAGCCATTGGAGCCATCTATTTGGCATTTTGAGCATTGTAAAGCACATATTTTATCACTTTGAGAAAATAATATAAAAGATCCATTGGAAGCTGGACCAGGAGATGTAGCCCAAGAGAGGGGTGAACTCCTTTATCATTTGTTGTGTTATGTGTTTACTGTTCACTGTATTTGCTGGTTATTATTTTCATCTTGAATGTGTAATTTTCTCTGAAATTTGTGTTTTCAAATTGATCCTTTTGCATAAGAACACTTGTTATCCACAATTTTGGTCGTCATGATGATGTAATGATGATGGAAAATCAAGCTCTTCACTAAGAACACTTTCTTGAGGAAAGTTACCTTTGTCTGCTTCCAAAAATCATACTTTTAAGGGAGGTTCGCAGGCTACCTATATATTTGGCTGCAAGAATGCATGATTCTCGCAGGCTGCATTAAGCTGGAGTGCGAGGGGTTCGCACTGTACCTAACTTCTAGGGTGAAAACATCTTCTAAAGAAAGGAAAAAGATAGATTCTCGAGCCTTCTAGAAGGGAATCTTCTAGAAGGATGAGATGGCATTCGAATGGTTATCTAAGTACTGGCTTTCCTGATATCTTGGGATCATTCCTATCCAAGTAACTAATCCATTCTCTCTTATAAATTGAGAGGAATGCTCATGGAAAAGGTTAAGCAGCAAGCTAGCAGGAGATTGATTGGAGAATTTGTGCAAGATTATATGAAGGACTAATGCTACAGCAGCTAGAGACACCAACAAGGTTACCAAAAGTGGTTGATCTTCTTCATGCATGATCAAGTGTGTGTGTCTGAGCTAGGAGCCATCGAAAGGAGATCTACAACATCAAGGCTCAGGTTGTAAGTCTTACTTTCTATCAATTTAATACAGTAATATGTCCCTTTCCCATAAAGCTAATGTCACTTTATTACATAACTCCTTGATCATATGTATAGATTAGTTGTTGAATATATTGAATTGTCTTCACTTCGATTGGTGTGTATTGTTGTGGTCTTGTCGGTGCAAGAGAATTGGAGCGAAATTGGTACAACAGAGACCCGAGGAAGCGTTCATAAGGTATGTACATGATCCTTGCCTCCTAGTTCATTCAATAGTATAAATCTAGGGAAAGAGTAGTATTCTGTCCTGCTTTGTTCTAGATCCAGGTGGATCTAGGGAGATCGGTTTGTGTCCGCACTTACAGATTAATCCTGAAACAAAATTGGCGACTCCACTGGGGAACAATCCCATTTTTTGGTGGTTTTTTGTATTTTTCTGTGGCCATTTGCTCCAGTTTCCTATTTCTCTTGTTTTATCAGTCTCTGAGTCCTCAGGATATCTTGAGAGACCTTCTGGGTCTATAAGCCTTTGTCAATTTTGCCTTCATTTTCAAAATATTTGTCATCTTCAGCACTTCTCGCACTGTGTTTAACTGCAGCCTGCAAGAACTGGTCAAGTTCGCACCCTGCACATAGGGTCCAGTGTGAACACCTCGCATCTTGCTACATGGTGGCCTACGAGAATCATATCTTCTCGCACTGTGTTACACTGCTTTCCTGCGAGCAAGATTTTTGAAAAAATTGAATTTGAGTTTTGATTGCTCAGATCAGTTGATTCACCTCTGATAGGCTTGTTGGATCATTGATTGATACATCTCTTGATTTAGTTTGCATGCTTGAACTGTTTTAGGGGTTCAAGGTGTTTCTTGTCTTTTGTAGCTTGACTTTCATTTCTTGGCTCTTATTGGAAATTCATTCTCTCTGACTTCTAGAGTTGAGTGTGTCTGGTTGGCTGAGAACCAGTGATTGGTTGAGAGTTAAGTGTTCGGTGTTTCTCATTCGCTTGTTGGTTTGAAAGAACATTTTCGTTTGCATTGAGAAGACTCATTGGTTTGCTCTTTGTTTTGTTTTTTCTTTCATTGAAAGAGTTGATTGGGTTATTGTTTGAGTCTTGATGATTTGATTTTCTTTTCTCTTTAATCAGAGTTCTTTTTGGAAAGTGAACAAGAAGTTTTTCTTTCAAAATATTGTTTTTTTTGTATTTCAGAAGACATTGAAAATCAAATTATTGAGTTTGTTGAAGTATTTGAAAGAGACATATAGAGATTGTTCATTAAAATATGATTGTTTGCATTGACATCTGAAAGGAAATTGTGCGTTGCATTGTAGTATTGAGATTGATTTGGAAAATTGTATCTCTCTCCCATAAATAGGATTCATGGAATGAAAAGTGTTATATTTCTTCATCATCCTTGCATTATTTGGGTCAGAGTCATACAACATGAGTTTCACTTCCGTTACCTTTGAGTAAACAACAGCTCTTAAAAACATTGCATAACCTTAAAATTTATCTAGTAACTCTTTTCTAGGGCTCTTTTACACCAACATTTAGCTAGGCTAGTGCTTTGGAGTAGGAAGAGAGATACACTCTCCAAAAGCTCAAAAACACACAATAGCATCTTGAGTTAGGGAGCGTTAAAATCCATTGGCAACATATTGTCCTGGGAATCCCTTCTAACACAAGGGTCAAGCACTAGGTCGCATTGGTGTTGGCAGAGTTACTAACCCTGCTTTGTTGACATTGGTGTAGATATTGCACGTATTACGAGGATCACTCCGAGGTATACCCACAATGATGAGTGGAAGCCTTTGAGTTGATTTTGGGCTAGATACCCTACCCTTGCATGTGGATCGGACTGACGACTGTTCCCCCAGGTTTTACTGTTGTTTGTGGTGACCTTAGTGGCCTATCTCTCTAGGTTCTTACCCAAGGTGACTGTGAAGGGGAAAGTCTTCACGGTACCTGGAATCGACGTTGATCAAACTCACTCGGGCTCCTTGGAGGGTATACCCATGATTATGTGTGGGATATTGCACCAGGGTGTAAGTCCGTTAAGCAGGTTGTCAGCGTAACTTTTCCACCCTAGCCCCGCCCCTTCTCATCTCGTTGTTGCGACGTTGGATTTCATCACCAACTAGTGGCTTCGAAATTTGAAGGTATTGTTTGCTTGGTGATTGCTTCCTAGATTTTCTTTACTAGTGTGTTTTGTGTGTTTCTCGAAGTTGACCATAGGATTTTCTTTGCGGATCTTGTTACTTGTTTACAATTTCTCCTCCACGACGTTCACGTAGAATGCAAGGTTTATCTCCGGAACATCCGGACGTTTCACAACCCTTGCATACGGCAACACCTGAGGGTACCCCTGAAGGTTCCCCTCATCAGACTGAAGTCCCTGTGGTTACTCCACCACACGAGGAAACTAGTGACATTCCAGTTTTCACTACACCACCTCCACAGGTAGACCGAACTGATTCTCTAGAAGATTTTCGAATTACCAATACTAGAGAGGACTATCGCATTTGTCGCAGTGAATGATCTTTTGTGCAATTAAATCCTTCTGAAGAAGAAGTTGTTACATCTTTTGAATCAACCGTTGGGCCTTCTTCTGGTGTAGTAGGCCAAGATCCTTTTTGGTCGGGTGATTTTCGATGAGTCCTTTTCGGTACTGAGTCACCTTCGGTTTACGAAATCAACCCTCCCGTATCTCCTGAGATAGAAACTACACCAGAGACTACTACTTATCGTTTTGTTCTCCCTCCCGAGATGGCCCATCTCGCTAATACTACGAGTGTCCAAACCGAGATTACTGCAGCTACTCTTGCTCCTATCAATACCTAGAGAATACTTGATGTCATCCCGACGTTGCCACCCGGTTACCATGCTTTGAATGATTTGTTGAATGCTCCTAATCCAACACCTCCGCAAACCCCAGCTGGTTCTCTAGGTGTTCCTCCTTTTCCTGGGCATCCTGTTCCCGGTTTTATTCCGACTCTCCCTCAGTTTCCTTCTAGTAATCCTAATCCTAATGGCACTATCCCGACTGTTGCACCAAACCCATAGATTCCTGTTGGTGGACAGGGTGGTACGGTTCCTTTTCCTTTTCCTGGACACAACACAGTTACTACGCAACCTACGGTTGGTACACAACTTCCGGGTGGAACTATACCTGCAGTAGGGGGACCAACATCACCTTTTGGACAAAATATACCTCGTGAATTGGCCCAGTATTGGAATCAACTTCTACAAAACTTTCCTCAAAATACTAGGGGGTAACAAACTGTCCCTGCAGTAGGCCAACCATATCCAGGGGTAACCGATCCTATTTGGGGTTCGGGTCAGACTACTCAACCCCAGGTCCCTACTCAAACTCAAGGTTACAATCCTTGGGGCTACTATCCTATTCGGCCACCACCGAATCAGCCAGGGTCTTCCCTCTACGGACAGTCTGCTTATGGTCCTACTGGTTTGCCGACAGGGCTTCCACCCCAAAGCCATAAGTACCCACAAGTAAACCGACAGTTTCCTTTTCTTGCTACTTTATATTTTCCAGATTTGTCTAGGATTCTAAATGATCCTATTTGTCACTCTCCCCAATGGCCCGCTATTCCTGCTAAGCTTCCATCGGATATTCCGAAATTCGATGGCAAGGCGGGAGAGGACCCAAATAATCATTTCATGACTTTTCATTTATGGTGTTCATCCAACTCACTGATGGATGACTCCATTCGTCTACGTCTTTTTCAACGAAACCTTATCGGTTCGGCTGCGAAGTGGTATATTGAATTGCCACAAGGTTTCTTTTCTGATTTCAACACCTTAGCTATGGCTTTTATCACACATTACCAGTTACCGATCCGTTACGATACTGGGACGGAGATTTTGACCTCTTTCAAACAAACTAAAGGCACTCATATATCAGATCATATTCATGAGTGGCGAAGGAGACAACGTCTCATCAAACTTGAACTCCCTGATCAATTACTGGCCGAATGGTTTATGAAATATTTCATAAACGAAATTGGTAAAGACATTGCTATGGGTGGTTTTGTTACAGAGGAGCATGCTATAAGTCGTGCTCAGTATCTTGATCTCGTTTATTCGCAAACTGGAACACTTTACGATTTACTACCTGAACTACCTCGTCCTGGTACTTCCAGCACTTCAACTGCTCCAGCTGCCTTACATGCAGCTGATGGTGTGATCGGTACTGCTCATACCCACTCACATTTCGTTTCAACTACAACCCCTAAATCCAATTCTTCTAATGTTCAAAGTGCTCTGTCTCCTGCTCCTCCCGCCAGTAAAACCTTTGAAGTGAACGTTGTTCAATCTACGCCGACCGGTAAAAATAAATCAAAGAAAGGGAGAGGCAAGAATAAGGAGAGTAAAAATAATAATCAAAATGAGCAAACCAAAACCCCTCCTGTTGACGATCGGGATAAGCGCAAACCGCGTTACCCTTGCCTTATTTGTGGTGATGATCACTACATGAAGGATTGTCCTAGACGTGTCGAAGTTAATAAGTTCCTTCAAGGAACGCCGAAACCCTCCACACCGGCAGTCTTTTCCCAACCCTTCCCGTCTCAGCAATAGGCCTCCTTGGTCATCCATGACCAACCATCTACTTCTACGACATCATACGTTTTGATGTGTACCGGTGATTCTACGAAAGACAACATTGCACTTACCACTAGAGCTAAAGACTATACTCCATCTAAAGAGAAGGTTGACGATTTACCTCCTACTTTGGTACAACCCTCTCCACCGACTCCACCTACTAACGGTCCTCTTCATCTCGAATGACTGAGCTCTGATACAGTCCCACGACCCCCGAAAGGTTTCTTTAAGAAATCGGCATTCAATCCTCATGCTCGTGCAGCCCAGAACTATAGCATTGTCGAAGATCTGGCCCAAGCACCTTCAACGATGTCTGCCCTTGAAGTCCTTCAGTCTTGTCCTACACAACGAAGGGCTCTGTTGAAAGCCATAGGTGGAATCGATCCTACAGATACGAATCTTATATTCTTTGACTTGGAAGATCATATTCCAAGGTTACCCCCACAACTTGCGTTTCAGATACAAGTTGTTGTCACCGATAAGAACATTTGTCGAATTGTTATTGATGAGGGTGCCTCTACGTGTGTAATGTCTTTTACTTGTTGGAAAGACATTGGCTCTCCTCCTTTAAATGAATCACAAAATACTTTGATATCCTTCAATGGCTCTAGTTTTAAGCCTTACGGTGTTCTTCCATTGTTTCCTGTTACTCTCGAAGGTAAGACAGTCCAAGTTGAAGTGGAAGTTTTCGATGCTCCCCTAGATTATAATCTTCTACTTGGTCGTAGTTGGGTAGATTCTATGCGTGTTGTTGTGTCGACACTTTTCCGTGTAGTCTATTTTCCTCATCAGGGAAAGGTCATTACGGTTGATCAACTTGCCTTCTTTAATTCCGATACTCGCACTGGCAACGTGCAGTTTATAGCTAAAACCCCACTGGGTTACGAGAATGTTGGAGTCGGTCTTTTAAAAGACTCTTCGTTAATGGGTACTTTCCCCATACCACCACCACCCGATATTCCACGCCTATAAATTGCTTCTATTAATATGATCTCTATTGTACCTCATGAATTTCCTGTGTCTGCCGACCCTTGGATAGTCCCTGATCCTGAAGATCATACTCGTTTCGGCAACGTCATGCTGTTAAGTCCGGTCGAGTCTGCTTATCATGCGATTCAATCGGCAACACCTTCTACACCCTCTATTGATGAGTTATCTCCTGATCCTTTCTGTGTCATCTTTCCCACTGACGAGATGATCATGTCCGTCATGGACGACACACCTTGGTACGATGGGCATCATCGTTCCATACTGTTTCTGGAACAACACACTCTCGAGAATTACCAACGGATTTCGACTCCATCGACCGTCGTTGTCATATCGACCGTTCCCGGATCTACACGTGATGTGTTTGCGGAAGGGAACCTCAGTAATATTTCTCCCACGATACCCATTGATATTTCAGTTAAACCTGGGATAGTTGAAAATGTTCATATTGGAGCTTCGTGTTCTCCCGACGAAATTGTCACTTATACTTCCTTGTTTAAAGAATTTTGTGACATCTTTGCCTGGAGTTACGAAGAGATGTCGGGTATCGACCCCGCTATTGTTGTTCATGAAATTAATACATACCCCGGAGCTAAACCAGTCCGGCAGCGCCTCCGTCCTGTCCACCCACGTAAAGCGGCAGCTATCAAACTCGAAGTTGAAAAACTTCTCAAATCCGGTTTTATTTATCCCGTGGCCCTGACAGAATGGGTTTCCAACCCTGTACCGATTGATAAGAAAGGTGGTAGTATACGTGTTTGTGTTGATTATCAGGATATTAACAAATCCTGTCCAAAGGACAACTTTCCAACCCCTTTCGTTGACCAGATCGTCGATGACTGTGCCGGCAGTGAAATATTTTCTCTCATGGATGGATTCTCCGGCTATAATCAAATTAATATCGCTCCTGAGGAACAACATAAAACTGCTTTTATTTGTCCTTGGGGTACTTTCGCCTATAGAAAACTTCCTTTCGGTCTTAAGAACGTAGGTGCTACGTTTCAATGTGCTATGTCTTATGCGTTTCACGATATAAAGCATATCGTTCAACCTTATTTGGACGATTTGCCATCTCATTCTTTGCGCCGAGTCGATCACCCTAATCATCTCCAAGCCATTTTCATTCGTTGTCGGTTCTATCGCATTCGTCTAAACCCTCATAAATGCGTCTTTTGCGTAGAGTCTGGTCGTCTTCTCGGTTTCATTGTTTCACGTCATGGAATCCGGGTATATCCTATTAAGGTTGAGGCGATTCTTAATCTCCCTCCTCCTTCTTCACTACGCCAGTTACAAAGTTTGCAGGGGAAAGCAAACTTTCTTCGTCGTTTCATCCCTAATTACGCTGAGATTACTCATGGTTTTACACGTCTTATAAAGAAAGGTTCAGAGTTTGTTTGGGATAAAGTTGCCAACAACGCTTTTGAAGCTTTGAAGTTGTCCCTCACGAAAGCTCCACTTCTTTTTCCTCCTGATTATAGTCGAGATTGCTTTCTTTATCTAGCTGCTTCCGAGTATACTATCGGCATGGTTCTCGTTCAAGAGGATGATGCACACGATGAACATGTTATATATTACTTGAGTCGAAGTCTCACTTCAACTGAAATCAAGTACCAACATGTTGAAAAACTGGCTTTGGCTGTTGTTCAAGCGGTTCAACGTTTTCGCCATTATATTCTCTCCAGGAAAACTATAGTGATTTCACATTGTAACCCCATGCAACATATTTTGACACGTCAATTGCCGGGGGGCAAGTACTCCAAGTGGATTTTCATTCTCCAGGAGTTCGACTTGGAATTCGATCGTGCCACATCGAAGAAATCCTTAGTTTTTGCTGAGTTAATTTGTGATTTTCCCCACTCTGCCACGAAAAATGTAGCAGTCAATTCGTTACCAGACGAATCACTTTTCCTTATCAGTACTGACGATATTTGGTACGGAGATATCATTATATATCTCCAAACTCAAAAATTTTGGCCTGCTTTGTCTAGCGCTGAACGTCGTCGTATCCGTTATCAAGCACGTCAATATATTATCCTTGGAGATACTCTTTACCGTCGAGGCATTGACTATGTTTTTCGGCGTTGTTTGACTTTTGACGAAGCCGAGAAAGCTTTGAATGACTGCCATTCTGGAGCATGTGGTGGTCATATGTCTGGGTATGCTACTGCCCAGAAGATCTTACGTGCAGGATATTTTTGGCCTTCCTTGTTCAATGACTGCATTACTGTTGTTCAGAAGTGCCATGCCTGCCAGACCTACAATCAGAAAATTTGGTCGCATCCTGCTCCCCTTCATCCTGTGGTCTCAGTTGGTCCTTTTGCAAAATGGGGCATTGATTTCATGACATGTCATCCTCACTCGGCCGGGGGGCATGGTTATATTATTGTAGCTTTTGATTATTTTACAAAATGGGCCGAGGTGATGCCAACATTCGATAATACTGGAAAGACTGCAACGTTATTTCTTTTCAACCATGTCATAACTCGTTTTGGTGTTCCTCAGGCTATCGTAACCGATCACGGTAGTCATTTTAGGAATTTTATGATGTCTGAACTTACAGAAAAGTTGGGGCTTCGTCATGATAGCTCAACACCCTATTATCCACAGGTTAATGGTCAAGTCGAAGCAATCAATAAGGTACTTATAACTATGATTCGACGGATGATAGGAATTCATAAAATCAGCTGGCACACGATGTTGTTTTCAGCGTTGTGGGCGTAGCGGACATCTGTTAAATCTACTATGGGATTTACACCCTTTCGATTAGTTTATGGCATGGAAGCCATTCTGCCAATAGAATGTGAAATACCTTCTCTGAAGCTAGCTGTAGAACTCTTGCCCAATACTTCTGCTGAAGAGGAACGTCTGTTGTATCTAATGTGATTGGATGAGACTCGTCGTGATGCTACTTTAGTAATAGAAGCCCAGAAGAAACGTGTTAAGGCACAATATGAAAAGCATGTTAAGCCTCGCATCTTCTCTGAAGGAGATCTTGTTCTTCTATATGAAAAATATAAAGATGTCTTAGGAGCTGGGAAATTCGAACCAATGTGGCGTGGCCCTTACATTGTTCACAAAGTTTTGGAAAAAGGATCATATGAACTGGTTGATTACGATGGTATACCTTTGAGTGAACCCAGGAATGGGTTGTACTTGAAGAAGTACTATGCATAAGTTATTTGTGCAAGAGTACTTGTATTTTTATGTATCATACTATGTGTGTGTTACTTTAGTTTTCTTTTGACGTTATGTGGTCTCTACCCTTACGTGACATTGTGTTTGATTGCCAGATGTCGGAGTATTCACTACCTTATATTGGCTTCGCTGATGGTGCTAGTCGTAGTACTCGGAACCTAGCTTCCGCTGTGTGGGCAATCTATGCCCCAACAAACGAACTTATATCTTTACGAGGTGTATGTCTTGGTCGTGCAACCAACAACATTGCCGAGTATAGCGTCATCATTGAATTATTGTTTGATGTTATCTCGCTTGGAATTCGTCACTTGGTTGTGCGACTCGACTCGCAGCTTGTGGTACTACAGCTAAGTAATGTCTACTCTATTCGAAGTCCTACTTTGTTAAGGGTATTTTTGTGGATTCGCCTCTTGGAACGATATTTTGATTACATTGAATATCAACATATTCCTAGACGTTTGAATACATTAACAGATGCATTATTTAATTATGTATTGGACAGACATTTGAACAATTTATAAATCAAACACATTACAATTCACACAATGTAAAGTAAACCGGTAGAAGCCGTCTGTATATATATAACGATCATAAAAGTTTGTTTTTACAAAAGTTTGTCTGAAGACCAAAATATAAAAACTTGAAGCTTATAGCTTCTACAAGGTGACATCATGGATGACGTTCACGGTAACACACTACTGCCCTAGCTACTCTGCGAAGCAGTCGACCCATAGCTATAGAAACTCCTACAGTGTGACGTTGATCATGTCGTGGAATCTCTTCCAGAGTCATATCTGGAATGTCGGCTGTCAGGCCCTCTAAATTCTGCTCCACCGTCAGATAATCCTCAGCGTACTGTGGTACTGTTGTTGCTGCCTCTCCTCGTCACTGGATAGGAGAAGAGCCAATGGGTCTATATGCTCCAACATCTGTGTTACGCTTTGTGTTAGTCTTTGGATCAATTTATAAAAAAAAAACATTTAAATATAATACAAAAAATTCAAAAAACATTTAAAAAGAGAAAAATTGTGTATTTCTTACCGAGGTCTCCCCACTGAGCGTCCTCAGGAAATGCTAGATCCGGATCTCCTTGGAAATCCAACCTGGCATATGCATAGTCATCGACCATCAGCATCTGGTTTTGCAACCAGTCAAAAAAAATATCGTCATATTTGACGATTGGTCCTGCCACGTGCCGGGCCATGAGCCGACACCACCGCAACATCCTCGAATCTCTAGGACCCGGAAGATCCCACTCAGCCTGTATTCTGAACACGGGGACTCTCTCCAGGAATAAAGACACTAACAAAGATCCATAACCAAATTGTTTTAGTTCTCCCCGCCTGCACTTAGTCAGTTATTTTTTGATACTGCGCAATACTGCATCGGCCCAGTTAAATACCCGGGGCTCAGTACACTCGATGGCATACTAGAAATAGCTCTGCAATTCCATATGGGGAGCGACACTTCCAGCCATCCGGGAAATCGTGAAGAGAATAGTGCGGAGAGTCAAGTCAGTTACTCCCCAGACTGCCACTTTCCCTTTCTTTCTTTCGGCCTCGGGTACACAATATTGGTTACAGTATTCACTCATTTTAAAACCGCCACCTCTCCTGCCGGTCAGACTGACATAGGACCCACGCCTGGATAATACGGTCAAGAAATATATGTCCTCGATGTCAATAGCTAATGTATGAGCTCCCACAATGAAAACTTGTTGGTCTGGATCCCACATTCGGATTAGGTACTCTAGTAATCAGACTTGGGCTCTCATGCTCGGGATACGGAAGTATTTTAAGAGACCACAATCTCTTAACGCAGCTATAGTTGGGGGGTGATTCTCGGCATTTGCATTGTCCTCCTTGTGTTCTCGTTCTCGCCACTCGAGTACCATGTTTGTGGCTATTTACCTGCATAAGAAACATACAAACATGATTAATGATCTTAGTCATGAAGAGAATCTTTTCTATTGGCTAAACGTTTCAAAAAAATTTGGGTTCTGCGTTGCTCGCAGGTGACATACTATGCACAGTGCGAACTTCTCGCAGGCGGCTTAAGGCCCACCTGCGAGAATGAGTCATTCTTGTAGGTCCCGTATGGGCCACCTGCGAGAATGTCTCCACGCAAAAAGGGTTCAAAAAACTAACTTAAAACTAAACTTTTAACCAATAAAATCAAATTTTTAAACCATGAAAAGATCAGGAATGAAGAACTTACCAAGATGTTGCTGACGGCTCGTCAAATGATCACTCGTAGCTCCTGGAAATCGACACCGAATGTAGAGGGTAAAATGAGGGTTTTTGGAACTCAATGGTAAAAGTGTGAAATGATATGGTAAATTTGGTCATTCACTCATTTTAATTACTTTTTACTATATCAAATGTGGGTTTTTTATGTTTATTTATTATTTAAACCTAATCACTAATGTGAAAATGAGTGAAATGACTTGCAGGTGCGAAACATGGATGATTATGGACAAAAATTTTCCCTGGTGTGGTGTGATTTTGATTGTTTGTTATGGTTTTTACATAAAACCTCGAGCGCCTTTTGTACATTCTTGCGCTTGTGAAAAACATAAGAACGTGATCGAGCGTCGTTTTATCACTTTTTCGGGCTCGTTGTGGTTATACAAAAAAGGAACCCCCCTGGAGTTCTCTTTAAGCTCTTTTCAGGCTCTCTAAACATGAAAATATTTCCGAGCGATCTTGCTATCTTTATGCTCGCTAAAGTATTTGAAGTATACGTCTTTCAAGCGATAGTTTAACCCTTTTTCGGTCTCGTTAGACTACTGTACGAAAAAGGAACTGAGAGAGTTCTCTTTTAAGTGTTTTTCCAAACTCTATAATCTTGAAAAACCTTCGAGTTTACTATCTCTGGACTCGTTAAACAAACATTGACAGACCCATGATGGGACCGAACCACTCCTTCCTAGGGTTCGTTAAAAATACTCTGAGGGACTCGTCTGAAGGATGAGCTTATATCAACAAGCATATGTGTTCCTCTTCAAGCTTGTGTAAAAATAAAGAGGTACTTACCAGAAATGGTGGGGGGAAATTTGGGAAAGGGATATGTTTCATTTTTGTATTGATTGGCAGTAAGTGTCGCTCTTGAACATGACACCCCCTATTCAACATTCGAAGCCGGTTTGGGAAATCCATTTGTCTCTCATTCGATTTGATAACAAGGTCTGTCCATGTGTCGTCTTTGAGTAAATGCTTCCAAATCATTGGTCGTGTCATTCATATGTTCAAGAGAAGTCCGTCTGAAACCTCTATTGAGTCGGCCATCTGCAGTTATCCATTCACTCTGTGTCAGCCTTCCCTGTATCTAAAGTCCAATTACAAAATGTTTTGTTTCACCTTCAAACTCTGTTACTCATTTCGTGTCATTGATGGGGGATACATCAAGGCCCTCCTGTGACGAGTCTTATTCCGTCGACTTCAGCACATTATTCGGAATCAAGACTTATAAATTATTTAGCACCTTGAAGCTTGCATGCCTCAATGGCAAGTTTCTCGCTTTCGACAGTGGGTTTACGTCATTGACCCCTGATCGAAAGATTCTGTCGGATGTTCGACATCAACTCATTTATTCACAGTCGATGGATTGTACTATAGTACCTTTGGAGTCATTGACATCAATGATGATTTCCCTCACACTTGTTAACAGTTACATAAATGACCGGTAATCAAGTGGTTTCTACCATGTTCGACTTCAACACATGTAATCACATGGTTAGATTCGTACTTTGGGCGACGAGATTGAAGACCCTGGATATTATCTTTGTGATCCAGGTTGTGATGGAGTATGTATAATTTGTGACACATAGATCCACTGTGTATGTTTCGTGGCTATGTCGTCTTGATTCAAACTTTGTCGCATAGATCCACAGTGTATTCAGGTGGCTATGCTATATTGTGACAGCATGGATCCACAGTGTATGATTGGTGGCCATCTCCTTTGTTTATGATGTCATCAGTCTGTGATCTAAGTATGGGAATGCCTACCTTAGAAATTGGTATACATGATATTCTGTCGATGCTTGGATGTTTGCAGGTTTCCGATTAGATGTGCTCTTGGTTCTTGACACACACATGCAACTTACAAAGTCTGTCAACTGTCACTGGTTCCACTCTCAGACTTTGGGGGGCATTCTGTTATCCACAATTTTGGTCATCATGATGATGTAATGATGATGGAAAATCAAGCTCTTCACTAAGAACACTTTCCTAAGGAAAGTTACCTTTGTCTGCTTCCAGAAATCATACTTTTAAGGGAGGTTCGCAGGCTACCTATATATTTGCCTGCGAGAATGCATGATTCTCGCAGGCTGCATTAAGATGGAGTGTGAGGGGTTCACACTATACCTAACTTCTAGGGTGCGAACATCTTCTAAAGAAAGGAAAAAGATAGATTCTTGAGCCTTCTAGAAGGGAATCTTCTAGAAAGATGAGATGGCATTCGAATGGTTATCTAAGTACCGGCTTTCCTGATATCTTGGGATCATTCCTATCCAAGTAACTAATCCATTCTCTCTTATAAATTGAGAGGAATGCTCATGGAAAAGGTTAAGAAACAAGCTAGCAGGAGATTGATTGGAGAATTAGTGCAAGATTGTATGAAGGACTGATGCTACAGCAGCTAGAGACACTAACAAGGTTACCAAAAGTGGTTGATCTTCTTCATGCATGAGCAAGTGTGTGTGTTTGAGCTAGGAGCCATCGAAAGGAGATCTACAACATCAAGGCTCAGGTTGTAAGTCTTACTTTCTATCAATTTAATACAGTAATATGTCCCTTTCCCATAAAGCTAATGTCACTTTATTACATAACTCCTTGATCATATGTATAGATTAGTTGTTGAATATATTGAATTGTCTTCACTTCGATTGGTTTGTACTGTTGTGGTCTTGTCGGTGCAAGAGCATTGGAGCGAAATTGGTACAACAGAGACCCGAGGAAATGTTCATAAGGTATGTACATGATCCTTGCCTCCTAGTTCATTCAATAGTATAAATCTAGGGAAAGAGTATTATTCTGTCCTTCTTTGTTCTAGATCCAGGTGGATCTAGGGAGATAGGTTTGTGTCTACACTTACGGATTAATCCTGAAACAACACTTAAATAAAACTTTGCAAATATTTTCAAGAATACAAGCCTTAATCATTTTCAGATTAGTGGCATACTGATGGAAGTCCATTTTGATGAGCAGGTTTCAGTCAAATCCTGGAGACCAAATAGAAGTAATGTTTCTTGTGAAGTGTCGTAATTATACAAACCAACAATATGCAAGTCCTCCCATGGACTTAGAAGGACCATTAACAAGGATATTGATTTAAGTTGTTTCTATTGGCTCATCCCCATGGGAATGTGGCCATTTTCTAAAACTCTATATCATCTACACATGTACATAACCGCAACCCACAAATCCACGAACATCACCGTGACAACATGCACACACACTCCCTTACAGAATATCCAAATAATCCTAAGCCATAAACTTCTAACTCACCCACGAAACTGCATGTCGCATGAATTTTCCTATGGACCCCACCATCGCGAGCCCCACCTTCGTTGTACTTATATGTACATACTTTTTCATTACCAAGTTGTTCATTCCCCAAAAATATATTTCACCCTCACACTGCAAATTGACAACCCTGAGACACCATGAAATCTTCTCAAGATCGCACCACGAGAAAAACCTTTGGAGAATTTGTTTTCAAAGACTCACTTGTGAACCTGCAAACCACATGCCTAGTCCGTTTTGGGAGAATCTTTGTGGGAAATCCCTCGTCGTATTTTCCCGACCTAAAAATTTAACGCCTAAAATCATGTAATGTCGAAACCTTGTGGCCCACGAATTCATCGAATGAATTCCCCACGCATAACCCATAGTTTCCTATCCATCAAATTTCTCCCATTATCGCAAAATTGCTCACACAAATACACACTACCATCTTGCATAATGAAAACAAATGATGAGATTTCTCCTAGACGCATATCACCCAACCCGACATCTCACACACACAAGATCCCTACAGAATAGAAGAAGTACAATAAAGTACAAGGAATTTTAGATAAGCAAAGATAGATTTAGGTTGAATTAGTTATTATTGTATGATGGCTAGTAACTAATTTGGGTTTTCAAGTATCGAAATACTAATGGAACAAACAACCAAGAAATCATATGTCTCTTGTATTAGGATTTGAACAAATGAAGACCATATCCCTTCCCACATGAAGTATATAGGCTACGGGTGATGAATGGAATGGGAAATATCAAAGGGCAGAGAGGAAATGCAGATCACCAGCTCATGCGAGATCATACAAACCCCGGGTGATTAATGACGACGACACATGGTCTGTTAAGTTTTAATGATTTTTAACAATAATGGCACAAATAGGATCATCGAGAGAAATCACAAGATACACAACATTTTGTCCTGGGAAACCCTCATGGGGGAGAAAACCTAGCAAAAACTTCCTTAATATAGATTGCCAATACAATGCCAAGAGAAAGACCAAAACACTAAAGATAATCCCACACTAAGCATGTGCCTCTCTCTCCTCCTTCTTGCAACTGCAACTACCTCCAAAATATGTGCACTAGATGATTGACTCAGTGAGTGAGTAAGTGAGGCACCATCCTCACTTATTTATACTAGCTGGGAGATGCTAGGGTTGTGTCTTTTCACCAAGCTAGGCTGACTTCTTCAACAAGTGGTTAAAACCACTTTAATTAGCCCTAGGGGCTGACTTTACAAACAACACCATATAACTATGGTTTGACCAATCCACAAGAGGGGATTTTGTCTTATACAAAGCTCGACATGATCAATCCACAAAAGGGGATTTGATCTATAAGAAAATAACTCAATTATAATTATAATATTCTTCCTAGTTACAATATTTCAACACTCCCCCTAAACAAGAAGGGTATTCTATTGACACAACCCAATACAACATCATCAGGAGAGAGAGAGGGAAGCAACATCAATAACATCTGGAACACTAACTGGCACATCTATAAATCATCATAAGTTTTTCTCATCATCATCGTTCACAACATGGAGCTACAATGGAAACACCATCATCATCATCATTCACAACGTGGAGATGGAGTAGCATCATCATTATAGCATTATCATCATCAACAACATGAAGTTGAAATAACATCATCATCATCAACAACATGAAGCTGGAACATCATTGTCATTATTATCAGTATGAAGATGAAATAGCATCATCATCATCATCTACATCAACATCAATTAGTATAACACTAATATACCATCATCAATAAACACGAGGATGATACAACATCATCAAGAACAACAAGAGGGTGATACATCATCAACAACAACAGCAAGAGGTTGATACAACATCAAAAACAACAACACGAGGCCGATACAACATCATCAACAACAACACGAGGCTAAGGCAACAACATCATCAACATGAGGCTGAGATAACTATATCATCAACACGAGGCTGAGATAACAACATCACCATTACAAGGTTGGGATAACAACATCATCATCATCATCAACATCAACATCAACATCAACATCATCATCAACATGAGGTTGAGATAACAATGTTATCAGCAGCATGAGGCTGATGCATCATCATCAACAACATCATCAGAATGAGGCTGAGATAACATCATCATCATCATATGGAAACATAATGAGGCGGGTGAAACAACAACATTTTGTGGTACTCTAACAGAACGTCCTTACCGTGCCTTCGGGATCTTCCCAAGAATCATAATATTCGTTAGGATATAAAATCCTAATGGAGCTACCACGTGGTACTCTAACAGAACGTCCTCATCAAACCTTTGGGATCTGTCGAGGAATCATAAGATTCCCTAGGATATAAAATCCTAATGGAGCTACCACTACTAACTACAGATGGCATATACATGCACATGTAATCTGACAAATCGTCCTTACCGGAACTTCGGGATATGCCCAGGGATGATCAATCCCCTAGGATATAAAATCCTAACAGAGCTACTCGTTTTTGGTCAGGATACTATAGTATCATCAATGTCACTCCCCCTTTCGAGGGAGGTCCTTTCAGACAACACCAAGATTGTCTCAGAAGTGATCAAACTTCACATGAGACAGAGGCTTGGTTAACACATATGCAACCTTCTCATTTGTGCCAACATATTGGAGCTTTATATATCCCCTATGCACCATATCATGAATGTAGTGATACTAGATTTCTATGTGCTTCGATTTATCATGGAACATTGGTTTCTTTGTCATCTTTATACAACTCTGGTTATCACATAGAATCACGGTGGCTTCCATCTCCATATCGAATAGACATGTCAACAACTTTCAAAGCCATATGGATTCACAACTGGTAGAACATGCTGCAATGTGTGACATTATTTTGGTCACCTTGATGATGGTTACATAAACATGTGTTCAGGTTACCAATATGATCTTTTGCTCGAGAAAAGCAACCTCTTTCCATGATCCGGATTATTTTCGGCACGAAATGAGAGTGGAGATATAATAAAAAAATGCACAGAGATATTGCAAATATTCAATAATATAACATAAATGTATCATAGATGCAACCATAAACACAGATATACAGTAATACACGATTTCTATTAATCAAAGAAATGTACAGAGACTGTAAAAATACAAAGTGAAAGACTCGCTAGAATGGTGGCAGCTTATCTCTAAGAAGAGATGTGACGGCTACTCGCATTCACAAGAAGATGATTACAATGAAGCTCTGAAGGCCTTTTTACAATAAACGGGAATTCCAAAATTCCTAGACATCCAAAAACCTAACCCTAGGAGATGAAGCTCCAAAAGTCATGCGGGCCCCGTTTGGGTAAGTGAGTACATCAACTTCCCGGGGTCGTAACTTTTGCATACGATCTCCGTTTTAGACGTGTGATAGCTCGTTGGAAACGTATCATCGAGGAGATTCATTTTGGGGGCTCAATATGCCTTCGACTATCATTGAGAACCTCAATCTCAAAAAACCTTCATTTAGGCCCTCAAAATGGCCCCAGAAGTTAAAACCTGCTAAAAATAGTAAATTGCCAAAATTGCCAGAAAATAGTTTTGAGCCAGTCGGAAAAGGTGGGTGGCCACTGATATCCACCTGGATCAATCCTCCCTCCTTAGGAAGCAATGGTCTCCATTGCGTTGAGTTCCCGGGGGAGAGGGCAAAGTGTTTGCTGGATCTGCATCTGGGTGAGCTGCTTGTATTGTTGGAGATGTCATGTTGCTTGGTTTGTGGAAGTCTATCATGAACCTGTTGAAGTTGAGGCTGTTCAACAAGTCGAACTACATGATAGGAAGGTGTGCAGAAGGAATTTTTGTGCTTTGTTTCAACCTTGTCGACCTACTTTTGTTGGATAGAAGGTGCAGGGGGCGAAACTGTAGTGGTTGCAATGTCCTTATGTTCCCCTTTCGAACAGATTGTGAAGAAGCTGAATTTTGCAGTATGAGATACTACCTTGTGGCGCTTTTTAGGTGGAACAATAGTTGGAACTACCTCTGGTATTCTGTAGAGATGACCCCCCAAAGTAACAATGACACTATGGGGTCAAGACTCATAAACAACATGGCGCTTCCACATATATGGTTGGCCCAAGAGAACATCACAGACATCCAGTGGGGCAACATCACATAATACCTCGTCCTTGAAGGGTTGGATGTCGTATGACAATCAACATTGCTGGTTGACACGAAGATCTCGTCCTTGGTGAAGCCACCCGATGTTGTATGGCTGCGGGTGTGGTGTTTTCGACAATCCCAACTGTTTGACGACCTCTGCTGAGATGAGGTTCTTATGGCTTCCGCTATCAACAATAAAATGTAGCAGGGTCCCCTTCACCCACATCTATGAATGAAAAAGGTGCTCCCCCTCTTCAGGATATGTTGGTTCTTCTGGTTGAATTGTTGCGGTCGCGACAATAGCAGTGGGGTCTGCGTCAATGATCTGTCCTTTACCAGTATTTTCAGAATCAGATTCTAAATCAGGGTTTGGCTCCTTGTCTTTGATCTCGGCCACCAATGACTGTTTTGAGTGACATTCATCGGTGTTGTGCCAAGGGCTTTTGTGGAAATCACACCATTTTCCGGTGTCCTTCTTTGTCTTCCCATGACCCTTCTTTTCCCGTGTCTTGGACTGGTTTTGAGGACACTGTTTGTTAGGGTCGTCTTTGTCATACTTTTGTTGTTGCGGATTTGCAGACCCGAATTCCCGTTTGTTCTGGTGCTTAAATTTCTGCTCAATTTTAACATCATATCGATAAGCAGCACCGAGTGATGAGATGTCCAGAAAATCCATTTCAGTATGGATGTATCTGTGTAGAGCCCCACGGTATTTCAAAACCAAATGTCGCTCAGAGTCTTTGATACCCAACTTGGTGCGCAAGGTATGGAAGGTATTGGTGAACTTCGGAACTGCTTGGCCCCTCTCTTGCCATAGTGTGGTCCATTTCATGTACTAGTCTTCATAGTTGCCAACAGGGTAATACTGTTCCTTTACCGCATCCACAAAAAAATCCCAAGTGGGATCGACCCCATATATTCCAGACTCCTTTGTGGAACTTTGCTCCCAGTAAGTTTCCCACCAATGTTTGACATGAGGGAGAGCTTTAAGGAGTTCGAAGGTGATCTTTTCTTTGTCAGAGAAATTGTGAACAGAGAAATAACCTTCTAGCAGATTTAACCATTTTTCTAGGGCTTCTGCATCTATTTATCCTTCAAATACAGGAATATCAAAATTAAATTGGACCTTGAAAAGCGAGGTGCCTCCAAAGTGGCCGCTTGATGAAGATGCACCTGATGCTATCGGCAGGCGTTTAAGGATGTGGGCAAAATTCTCCATCATTTCATCCCTCTGTCGCGTGAGAGTTTGCTCGAGCAACAGATTGATAGGATCATCTGCTCCGTCGATTTTCTTTTCTTCCACCATTGAGGGTTTCTTGGGTGTGCGAGGGTGATTGTCTTCAAGAGAGACAATCTCAAGACCCAACTTACTATACTTGGACCTCGTCGGGGACATGCACTAAAAAAAACGATCAAGAGCAGCCTGCTCTGATACCACCGATCCGGATTATTTTCGGCATGAAATGAGAGCGGAGATATAATAAACAAATGCACAGATATATCGCAGATATTCAATAATATAACAGAAATGTATCATAGATCCAACCATAAACACAGATATACAGAAATACATGATTTCTATTAATCAAAGAAATGTACAGAGACTGTAAAAATACAGAGTGAAAGACTCGCTAGAATGGTGGCAGCTTATCTCTGAGAAGAGATGTGACGGCTACTCGCATTCGCAAGAAGATGATTACAATGAGGATCTGAATGCATTTTTACAATAAACGGGAATTCCAAAATTCCTAGACATCCAAAAACCTAACCCTAGGAGATGAAGCGCCAAAAGTCATGTGGGCCCCGTTTGGGTAAGTGAGTACATCAACTTCCCGGGGTTGTAACTTTTGCATATGATCTTCGTTTTAGGCGTGTGATAGCTCGTTGGAAAGGTATCGTCGAGGAGATTCATTTTGGGGGATCAATAATTCCTTCATATATAATTGAGAACCTTGATCTCAAAAAATCTTCATTTAGGCCCTCAAAATGGCCCCGAAAGTTAAAACCTGCTAAAAATAGTAAATTGCCAAAATTGCCAGAAAACAGTTTTGAGCCAGTCGGAAAAGGTGGGTGGCCACCGATATCCACCTGGATCATTCCACCCTTTCAAGATGCATTTTTGGAAGGCCGACACAAGCTTCTCCCTTTACACAGTGCAAAAATCCCTAATTTCTGTAGGCTGAACTATAGCTAGCCTGCGGGACTTCCGCAGACTGCTATATAGGCAGGTCGCAGTGGCACTTTAAAACTAAAAGAGGAAAGAAGTTCTAGCATATTCTAGAAGTGGAATATTCTGGAAATATGAGGTGGCTTCTGTATGGTTGCGATCCTACTGACTTCTTTGATTTGATGGGATCATCCTCATCTCTTTAACCACTTCAATTTCTCTTATATAATGATAGGCTTCTCATGGAAAGGGTTAGAGGTACAAGCATAAAGAAGCATAGAGGCTGAAGAAAGAATATGATGAAGATTGTGTGAAGAATCCTATTTCAAGTGATGCTTGAGGTCTCCATTCATTCATCAATCTTTTGTGAAAAGTCTTCATGCAAATGTCAGAGCAAATGTATGTGTGTGTCAAAACAAAGGGCCACTAAAAGGGAACTTGCGACATTAAGGCGATTTGGTTGTATCTTCTACCTTTCATTAATATAATACGGTGGCACGTCTCTTTCCCATAAAATGATTGATGTTTTATTACATGACTCCTTGATCACATGTTTAGGTCGTCATTGAATTTCACTGTTGTTGCTTTCATGTTGGTTGATTTGTGTTATTGCAGATCTGATCGCATAGGAACATCGGAGTAAGCCATGATCAACAAAGACATAAGGAAGAGATTCATAAGGCATGTTATCTATTCCTTCTTTGGTAGTTAAATTCAATGATTGTAACCTAGGGAAAGCATCTTGTTCCATCTTGTTTTGTTCTAGATCCAGGTGGATCTAGGGGGATTAGTTCATGTCTGCATCTATTGATTTACCCGTTAACACAATGTATTCCTCTTTTGTCATGCTGAGAGAAATATTGGATTGATTCATGGTCTCCCATGAAGTCATGGTTGACCCCAAACTGAAACAACATCCTGAAGTGCTCTTTCTACCAGAGACACTTCGAGTCCAATCTAAATCAGTATATCCATACAATCTAAAGTCATGATCTCCACTATAACAAAGACCACATTCCAACGCACCCTTGAGGCATCTCATCACATGTTTTGCAGCTATAAGGTGAATATGTATGGGCTGTACCAGATACTAACTCAAGGTGTTCATGGAAAAACATATATATGCTCTGGTATTCGTCAGATACATCAATGAACCAATAATCTATCTGTACAGAGTAGCATCAACCAATTCTGGCGAAGTGTCTACCAGGAGCTTCAACTTTGTTTCCATGGATATGTTCATGGATTTACATTCCAACATGTCAAACCTCTTCAGTATTTCAACTCCATACTTCCCTTGGTTAAGGAAGATATTCTCTAGGCTCTACCAGACTTCAAGACCTAAGAAATAATGCATCAGGCCTAGGTCTTTCATCTCAAATTATGCAACAATCTATTTCTTACAATTTGTGATGATATTTTCTTCTCCAGTTAAGAATAAGTCATCTACATACATCAACAATATAACTGACTCATCATTCATAACCTTTAAGTAAAGGTTAGAATCAACTTTACTCTTGGTAAATCCCAATCTCGTCAAGAAACTATCAATTATGCCATACCAAGTTCTAGGAGCTTTCTTTAATCCATACAGAGATTTCTTTAATCTTCTGACATGAGTCTTTATGTATTGAACTTCAAACCCTTGTGGTTGATCTATAGAAAGCACCATCAAAAGAATTTATCCTTCCTTGCATTTCAGCCTTCTTTTCTTCACCTTCCCTCAGAAATTTGGCTTAGATATCCTTGGTTACCTCATAAACCTATAGATATTCAATATTCTCAAGTGTAATTAAAATTAGAGAGCCTTGCCTCTTATTTATACTCTCCAAGTAGCTTTCTTAAAAACATATTCTAGGTCACTTGGCCCACTTTCCTTATTTTAGGGTTAACCTGCTTCTAATTTCTCCATTAAATTTATTATTGAAACAATTTATTGTGTATTCAATTTGAATTATAATACACTCATCACTTCACTTTATTATTTACCTTTTAAAATCTCTTAAACCACTTTGACTACTTTGACCTTTTGGGGCTTCTAGATGACATATGAGGGTCCTCCAACTTTGTAAAGCCATAACTCTCAAACCGTGAGGAGTTATGTGACATTCAACATACCACCAGAAATGGAATGACATGTACTATACATATATAATAGTATTACCTTCAAATATAGAAAACATCATATCATTATCCATCAAACAAACTTGGATCCATTAACCAAACATGGGTTCTCCAACTTCACATGGTCATAACTCTCTAACCGTGAGGAGTTATGTGACGTTCTACATACCAATGGAAATGGAATGACAAGAACTATCCATATCAGATATTTTCCCTGACAAATTCATTATCCTTCATCTCATTATTCCATAATTAATCATGGGTTCTCTTATTCCACAAAGCGTCTTCCCGTGAGGGCTTTCACCATAAGGGGACCACTTTGGAGTTCATCCATATTTAATTCTTATCAACCATGACAAAACAATAATGAGTCATATTTACATCAAACAATATTGGGTCCATTACCCAAACCTTTGTGC